>JAVDOI010000002.1:2366934-2439321 GCA_032191485.1 Leptoclinus maculatus
TAGGAGGTGCCAGCTTTTTTCAAACTGACACAGTCTCTGCCAACTTCTCTCCTTCTGATCCTTTTCTTTCTCTCTCATTGTAACACCCCCCCCCCCCCCCCCCCTCGTATATCTATATATTTTAATACACCTCTTCCCCTCTGCTCGCCCCCCTGCGCCCCTTACATCCTCACTCCTATGGATGGTTTCGTTTTTTTGCCCCGAAAAAAAGCGAGCTTCATTTCGGGTTGTGTGGAATAAAACGGCTATCGTTTTACCAGACCGGTGTTCTTTCTTTCTCTTTCTTTCTTTCTTCTTTCTTTTTTCTTCCTCAAAATATTTTCCACCGGCTCTTTTTTTTATAAGCAGAGCGAGTGTGTTACTGCTGCTACTCGGTGTGATGGTGCTGCTGTGGATGCAGGTCCAAAACAAAATGGAGGATGAAGCGCTGCTCCTCTCCAATCCGAGGAGAGAACGAATCCACATGTGGACCCCCCCCCCCCCCCCCTCCCTCCCCTAAAATATAAAAATAAAATCTGTCAAATGAACAACGCTGAATGAATTCCTCTTTTCTTCGTGACTCATTTCTGCCCTTTTGCGTGTCTTTGTCTTCCGTCTTCTTCGTTGGTAGTTCGTACAGGCAGAGCGGTAACGGTACTGATGGGTTTACGTGTGCGGGACAAGGCCGAGGTGCCGTGAGTGACGGGAGGAAGCGTTATAAACGCCGGGGCGCGGGGGGGGGGGTTGGGATGGAATTACTCAATAATGATCATAAAATTAGAGCCATTATTGAGGGAGAGCAAACAGGCCTCTCTGAGTGTGAAAGGACTCTATTCAGGACCCGGACCAGGACCAGGACTCCTTTCTTCCCTTTTGCATGGATCCACCCACGACCTCGAGAGCCCCCGCTTTTGTTCCCCTTGAATAACAAGAGTGAATGTATGGGGTCGTGGGGGGGGGGGGGGTGCTCTCCTCCCTTTATTCTTTTGCATTGTCTTGTTTTGTTACTTCTTTAATGGTAGATTGAGCTTCTCTGAGTGTGTGATGTGTTTAAATACATCAGAGAGTGTTTAAAGGTGTTAAACCGGGCGCCGACCACTTCCGTGTGTGCCGGCAAAAATGTTCCAATTATTGGAAATCAATAGAATAACAAAGCAGCGTCGAGAGGGATTCACATGTTGGAGAGAATACAGGAGGCGTGTTTAGAAGAGTTGACGGCAATAAGAACCACAACACTGCTTCCTGTAGCTCCAGAATCATCTTCTTTTTCCAGCTGATTTGGACTTTTTCTTTTCTTTCTTCTTCTTTATCTCCTCCTCTTCACTCACGTCTCTTCACTCGTCCTCTGAGGGACACTATTTGGGCGGGGCTATGTCCAGCTTTAAAAACAACAACAACAAAAAAACAGTCACCTGACACACCCGCCTTGCTTCTCATCTGGACGGGTCGGGTCCGTTTCACATCGTTTCTCATTGTACCCGTCAACTGTCGGGCGCTCAACTCCACCGTGCTTCAATTTACGACTCATTTGAATTGTTATTGGCAGCTTCGGCGCATAAAATTTCATAAAAAGATAGAAAAAACAACCCAATTTTTTCTCTCCCCCCTCTCTCTCTCTCTCTCTCTCTCTCCCCCTCTCTCTCTCTCTCTCTCTCTCTCTCCCCCTCTCTCTCTCTCTCTCTCTCTCTCTCCCCCTCTCTCTCTCTCTCTCTCTCTCTCTCTCTCTCTCTCTCTCTCTCCCCCCCCCTCTCTCCTCTCTCTCTCTCTCTCTCTCTCTCTCTCTCTCTCCCCTCTCTCTCTCTCTCTCTCTCTCTCCCCCTCTCTCTCTCTCTCTCTCTCTCTCCCTCTCTCTCTCTCTCCCCCCCCCTCTCTCTCTCTCTCCCTGGTGAGTGGTAGAAATATGGAACAGATTACGGGAGAGAAGTTTGTGAAATTGCACTTGTTTGTTTGGGATTTGTCTGTCAGAATAACACATGTCCAACATTATAGCTATCTACATTTTGTATGGTTATGTCCTGGGAGGGGGGGAGGGGGGGGGGACTTGTTGTCTTCTTTTTGTTGGTGCCTCAGTGCACCTTTCCTGGGTGACATCCAGGCAGTGTCGGCGGCCCCTTCCCCCGTTTCCGTGGGGGGGGCAACAGGAGCACCGAGGAATCCGCTCTGTAGAGGGCATCGCATCGCAACCCGGTGGAGCCGGTGGAGTTTGTCCTACATTCCCTTTGTCTGCTCCTCTTGACTAATAGGAGTACAGTCCGTCCTCCTACATAGTGTCGATCATATTTACGTTTATCCGTCAGGCTCCCCCCCCCCCCCCTCTCCTGCATCCACCTGTAGCCTCTGACTGTGTCCCATAAAGCAGGGTAGTGATTTGTTATCCCCCCCCCCCCCCCCTCGGTGCGCTCTATAAAGGTGTGCTGTGGGAACGGGCGAGGTCACAGCACTCTGTGTCCGCACACTAATACAATCGTTGCTCGCGAGCTGGCCGACTGAAATTGTTATCGTCCACAAACACGAGCCTGCATCCCCTTCCTGTTTCATTTTTCAAATGCAGTCCCCCCCCCCCCCCCCCCCCTCCGCAAAGATTAAGCCTGCGTCCCCAGTGGCTTCTCTTCAAGTCACAATGCAGGAGCGAGCGTGTGAAGTCTGCTTTTTAGGTGTTTTGCTCGCCTCCGCGCGTCCGCTCATCATGTGCGCCTTCCGGAAGCAGGTCCGAGCGACAACAAACGCGCACATGAGCGTCCTCTCCGGACTCGCCCGGGCACCTGAACCCCCCCCGACCCCCCCTGTCGCACCTGATGCCCGACGGCACGCGAGGAGACGCGACCACTTTTAGGACGCAAACGTGCCACAATTAACACGCATGCACTGATGTGACCCAGCTGTCCTGCTGCAGCCTCGAGGGAAGGTGAACCGGGCCCCGACTGGGCCCCAACTGGGCCCCCCCCTCGCTGGTCTGCGGCAAAATCCCGCTCAGAAATCATCTGCGATTTATTTTTGAATCGGGGAAGTTGTACGGTCTGAGTTTACCGATTCGTAGCTCTTAGGTGTTTTCACTCTCTGGTCTCTCAGCAGCAGCGATGGAGCTGATCTACTCTGTTTGCCCTTTGTGTGTAACGTCTGATCGCTGTATTATTAGACGCGGGACCACCCGGCTTCTGAACCCCCACTTGAGTTTCCATTCTTCTGCCGGCTGGCTTCAATGCGAAGGCTCTCCTCCAGCGAGAGAGAGAGAGAGAGAGAGAGAGAGAGAGAGAGAGAGAGAGAGAGAGAGAGAGAGAGAGAGAGAGAGAGAGAGAGAGAGAGGAGAGAGAGAGAGAGAGAGAGAGAGAGAGAGAGAGAGAGAGAGAGAGAGAGAGGAGAAGAGAGAGAGAGAGAGAGAGAGAGAGAGAGAGAGAGAGAGAGAGAGAGAGGCAGAATGGTGATAGAGAAGGTAATCCAAGCTCCTGTGTTTATTTTAAGAGCCGATGATCTAGAGATGGCCATTAAAAGCAGCAGAGGGCAAACAAGTTAAGAGCGGTAAATCTGAACGGAGGAGTGCGGTGTGGTGTGGGCGGACGCGGAGGGAAGGAGGGAGGATAGGGAGGGAGGATAGGGAGGATAGGGGCCCACGCGCTCTGTCCCGCTCGCTCTCTCTGTTAAGAACACAATACTGGAGATGACTCCAGATGAATTAGAGCAATCTGGCCTTCATTCTGCGGTTAGATTTCTATCTGCGGTTTTGGCCCTGAGAGCATCTCTGATCTCTCTTTCTTTTTCTCCCTTTTATTGTTTCTGTTCTTTTCATCCGAGTTCACTTTTCCCCTCTGGCCTGGCTGTAAAAAAACGGGCCCTAACGAGATACCGTTCACACTGAAAAGCATCAGGAATGGTCCCATTATCCCCACTACCTACGTCCAGGGGGGGGGGGGGGGGGGGTTCCCTCCATCACAGCCTAAAAACAGGCCCCGGTTTTCAAACTACACAGTCCTGGCAGATACGTAGGGAGATCCTCACGCTGAGGGTCACGATGATCCCAGTGAACTAAAGATGGCTGACCCCCCCCCGCTGCTGCTGCTGCTGTTTCACAGTTTTTCTGCAAACTGCGTGGCCAGTCGAACACGATCCCTTCCGTTGAGTTATGCGTTCAAGATGCCACCTCGTACATTCAAGACTACAGACACTGAACATCGGGGCTGCTTGTCAGTCAGCTGGTAGACGTGGTTCAAGGAGAGATAGTGGAGTAGCACATGTTGGTAGCACAGCAGAGAAGAGTTCGCTAAAAGGAATGGCTGCACAAACACAATAAGTAACCGATATAGTTGAAATAGTTACTATAATAGCTACAATTAACGGGTCAATGGTTGTAATAAATAGTGATATAGAAGTCTTTGAGCGCAGCTTACAGTGCTGTGTGGTACTTCTTACAAAAAGGTTGTGAACCGCTGCTCTGCGTCTTCATCTTTTTGCCAAATGGTTTTCTGTAACCGTTGATTATTATGTCTGTTTGGCACTGTAGCATTTCTTTCACTTGTGCTTCCCTGAAGCTGCTGTCCCAGTGAGACACATTTGATACGTTACCCAAAACCCAACTTACAAAAAAAAAAAAAAAAAAACCAACCTGTGGTTCCCCCGTCTCCTGTTCACTGGGCTTCAGATGTGGGATGAAGTAATCGCGACATATTTTATACCCTAATGCAAAGCAAACAGAGCTAAATTACACACGTTTCCCCCCCCCCCCCCCCCCCTCCCCCCCCCCCCCCACACTGATTCGTGGAAGTTGTTAACCAAATAAAGCTCCCTTTTCTCTTTTCTGTCTTTCCATCTCACTTGTGCTCTCTGTGGATCTGTCCTGGCTAGAACCCTTAATAACTGAAACAGCCTGAAGCACAGAGCCTCTTCTGTGGTCGGGCTTTTCTATTTCTTTTTTCCCTACAAGGTGTTTGTGAAAAAGAACAGGGTTCTCTCTCCTGGGCTCGGGTCCCTCCACGGCTGCCTGTCTGGCTTTTCTTTGTCCAGGTCTGCTCCGGTAAACAGCCGTGTGCTACACACACTGTTTATCACACGCCAGGGTGAAACTTTGCTGATTTTATTTTGGAAACGCTCACAGGTTCTTCTTGGAACATGTTGAACTGTTCCTTTGGCTTCTTTCGTTCCGAGCTCCTGTTTCTTTTCTCTCTTGATGGAGGTGAACCACTGAGCCGACGTGCTAGCTGCACTGGATGCTATGCTATGCTATGCTATGCTATGCTATGCTATGCTATGCTATGCTAGTAGAGAAGTGTAGACTTGCGCTACAGCCATTTTCACGTTTGTAAAATGTATCTCATTGTATTTTTTTGTTCAATTGTAAAAAAAAATATAATATAATGGAGACATTACTCAAATAAAATGGCGGACAGGAAGTGCAGTGCACTATCTAGTAAATAGCATGATTTCGGACATATCCTATGTAGCTTTTGAAAACATAAATTACATTTAACGCAACAAGCCAATCAGATTTGTCTCCTCTTCCTGTGTCACATGCAGGCTCGTTAGAATATACCCCCCCCCCCCCCCCCCCCCCCATCAGAGTATCTCCACCCACGGCTTAAGAACTACCTTTGCACAGGTGCGCCATATTTTTCTCTCAAGCCAATCAGAGCAGAGCAGGCTTTTAATTGATAATACAGGTATTTTCTGGCAGACAGTGTGGAAAAAAGACTGTGCTTAAGGAACATTTAAGCATGTAAACATGTTCTAGTAGACACCTGAAGTACAAGCATGGACCTGAAGATGACTTTGGTGTGTCCCCTTTAAACGAATGTGAAACCCACCGTGCTGTAAAGTACACATGTACCTACATCGCCTGGTCCGGTCTAAATTTGAAGGCCGCACGTGTACAATCTGTGCCTGTCGAGTGATGCTTTGCGGTACGTATGATGTACTGTGCATGCGTCCATGCAGGGAATAATATTACTCTGGTTTAAAAAAAAAAACAGATACTTTTTTTTTAGCTCTGACAGAAGGGCGCACACGCACACGCCCCCTCACTCAGACGGACATGTGTTCCACGCAGCCTGTCATTACAGAAGCCCTGATGTGGTCTCCGGGTGGCACCGAAGGCCTCTTATTATTGTCGATTTTATGACAACTTTCACTCTCGTGCTCTGCGCCCCCCCCCCTTTTTCTCTCTCTTACGTGCCCCCCGATCCCTGCCTCCATCCCTCCCTCTCCCCGCCTCGTCCAAACCCACATCCATTTCTCTTCTCGCTGTTGCAATGGGGACGCCTGTTTGTTTTTAGTGTGTAAACCATCCTGACACACATCCCCAGGGCAAAAGGGCGGATATATATGTGTTTTTTCTTCTTTTTCTTTTGGGGGGGGGGGGGTTCAGTGCAGTAGACAGTTTGTTCTCCGTTTGCAGAGGTACGAACTGGGAGATGGAGCCGGTCCAGCCGTTGTTCCAAGCTGTTGTCCACTGTGGCTGACAGTTATTGTTTTTTTGGTTTATTGAATAATCGGGTTGGTAACTGCAGGGTTACCCCCCCCCACCACCACCGACGCGTGCGCCCCCCCCGCGTATGTTCGTATGTCGAGTAACTTGTTAACTAGTTCACAGAACATTCCCCTCTCTGCCCTCGCTCCTCCACCCCCCCCCCCCACTCGCCCGTCAGCCCCACTGTTTTGCTTCGAGGATTTATGACGGTACGGTTTGTTTATCGTAGGTCGTAATTTATTATTCCACTGGCGGAAGTTGAATAAACCGGGGCCGAGCCAAGGCCCCGCCCCCCCTCAGGCATACAGTAAGCGGTGATCGGGTTCACGTAGGCGTAACAGAGAGCTCTCTGTTAGAGCAGCACTCTAACGTACACATATGAGAATGTTTAAAACTTTAACTGTGTGTTTACGGCTTTCAGGAGACACTGATTAAAGGCGAGGGGTGTCGGATGATTCAGTAAAAGAAACCGAGAGTTGTGCACGAGGAGACACACACACACACACACACACACACACACCAGGATGATTTGCATATCTGCACCTTTAATTAACGAGATGTTTGGGAGTCAAGGCCCCGCGGCGGTGCTCGGTAAATGAGTGAAGCGAGTCACCCGGGGACGGCAACAGGTAAATCCTGTTCAGATCAGCCCCAAGGCACCGCTTGTTCCTTAATTTGGCTACAAACACTCTCTCCCTCCCTCCCTCCCCCTCACCCTAATCACCTCCGCGCCTCATCCTAATCTTCTGCATGCACCGTTTCCTCGTTTCCTAACTTGCCTCACTGTCTCCCTCCTTATCTTTGTCTACCCTTCTCCTCACCTTTTTAAAACGACCTTTAAACCCGAGGGAGCCGTCATCCCTCGGGTCGCTAAACGTCCCGCCGGGTCAGTCGAGGTGACGGATATGGCGCAGTAGGGCAAGGTGACAGCGACACTGTTGTGTCAACATGCAGCGACCGGCGCTGCTCGCCTCTGTAGAGAAGACACGTCTTCTTAAAACACACAGAGATTCTGACATTCACCAGTGTTTGAATTGTTTGTTTGTCTTATTCATTCTTATTGTTCTTGGGGAAGAACAGAATCTACGCACGCTCAAGAGCCCACTTATGCACATTTGAGTGCTGACATTTGTGAAAAAATGTTTACAAATTGTAATTCGAATCCTATGTTGTGCAACTGTAGAATTGAGAAAAAGCTGTTTCATTATCATAATCATTATTTTACAAAGCATTATGTTTCATTTTTTTTTGTTATTTAGTAAACATGACCCACGTTTGGCATTCACTTCCTTAATTTTTTTATGTTGGATTATTATTATTATTATTATTATTAACAGCAGTAGTAGAAATTATTTACTTCGGTCCTTATTGACAATTTCTCAACAAAGACTGCACATAAAAAAGGTAAATAACACTAAATTAAATGAAAGGGGAAATGTCTAATCTAACCCTTTAACTACGAGGTTTTCAAAAACAAACAGAATTGATGTTTCTTAAAGAATAATAATCATGCCGTGTTCAGGCGTCTGAACATATTTGGTTGAAGAGCATTTGATTAAGCTCCACACGCAGTATGAACTGATGCCGTTGGAGTGAGATGGAATCCGGCTCGTCCTCATTTACCCCCCCCCCCCCCCCGACCAGGCAGTTAGCGATAGTCTGTGATTAGCACCTCTAACTTTGTTAGCTCCTAATTTCATTTTCTTTGGAAGCCCCGTGACTTCCCCTGCTAGCATTGCGTAAGAGCAACAACGATGCAGCCCACATGGGTCACTGCAGTGACTCACAGCAGCCGACTGATTCATTGTATTTGTTAATAATAAGGGAAGCAGGAATAACATAATAACATAATAATTGGATTTACTTCCTATACAGCACCTCAAACTGTAGATGTTCATTGACTTTCTGAACATGCTAATGATGATCCTTTTAGAAAATGTACAGGAATCATCGACTCATATTTGACGGTTAAAGTTGATTTTCTGCGGCAGCTGCAGCGTGGCCTGTGTTTGTCATCACTCGTGCCCGTAGAAACCAGCCAAGCACCAATAGGATTGGAGCGCTCCCCCCCGATCCATCTGTGCTCCTGGTGTGAGTATGACTTACAGTAGCGTGGAGGGTCTCCTGAGGTCAGGGGAGCTGAAAATCACAAAGACATGTGGAATGCTGAGAGTCGGCCAATACAAACAGGCAGGCCTGGCTCTCCGTCCGTGCAGAGCTCAGCAGCCACCCGTTAGCTTACCACCGCTAGGCCCGGGAGCAACCACAGGCTGCCAGAAGTGGGTTTTTTTACGGTTAGAAAGTATCCAAAACAAAACGCAGGTTCTGAGATAGCCTACCGTCAGCTCATCCAGTGCTAATAGCTAACATTTAAAGTGACTGCTGTATGTGAAGTACAAAAGGTCGTTTCTACAGAGATTACCGTTCCCCCACTTGTCAGCTCCAGACAGCAGACAGAGAAATGTAGCGATCTAGCTATGGATTAATGGATTATTCAGCAGCTAAAGACATGCTTACGTTGGACGTACATTCTCCAGGTGAGCAGGAGACACAACTCTTTAACTGCTGGATAACAAATTTTAACAAATTAAAAACCTTCTCACAGTTTCCTTTAAAAACACGAGGAACACAAACGCAGACGGATAAAAATCCAAAAACATTTTAGGAGCTCAAGACTCCAGACATAAGCTAAGACAAATCGACTTAGAATGTGACATATCGATGTTGTTTCTGCTGCCCAAAGGTGGCCTGAAAAGATGTATTGTAGCTATTGCCGGGCTGAACGTAACCAACGGCTATCGGTCTCGCGACTATTTAGCCTCTGGGAGCAACAGCCAATACTTCCGGGGTTCCGTAGTAGCCAGAGCGGTTATTGGATATCCTGGCCAAGATGTCTTCTTTCGTACGCTGGTCATTGTTTACAGTCTGATGAGCAACTTGAGACGCAAATATGGAGGTAAAAGAAGACGTCTAAGACCGGATTTTGTCACAATTAGCCAATTAGCCAAGCTAATATAAAGCTAAATCGTCATCAGGCGATAGTTGATGGGTTCCAAGATTGTATTCCGCCTCTTTCTTCCTCCACACTAACCTGTGTGCAAAGCCTGCTCAAACGTGAGTGGTCGATACTTCTCGGAAATAAGAGCGCTTCCGATACCAACACCTTGTCACGGTGCCTAAAGATTCTGCATTCATATGCAAATATCTGTTTATAGGGAATACTTCAAGGGTAACTTAACCACACCAAATCACATGAAATTCACTTGAACTAGAGATGACGGTATTTGATTCTATGCTAAGCTAGGCCGGATGCCTTCATACCAGAACTAGTTCAGCCGTTCCTCTCCTCCATATTCTGTTCCTAACCTTTTTAAGTTACGTGGAATCACTAACGACCAACCTGTCAGTTCGTCAAAATGGATATTTCGCTACGAGGGGGGGGGGGGAGAAAGTATTGTTTAGCTTTAGCTCAGGCTAGCTGTTGCTTTCTCACCAGCTAGCTTCCACAGAGTGCATTCCCTTCTGCACTGGGATGTGCTGGCTGATTTTGGCAAGCTGATGACAAGCTGCAGCTGATGAACCGATGACTCATCGTGACTGGCAACTATTGAAAACAGCTGAACTGGGTGTTACGCCGTCTTCCATGTGGCTACGCGCTCGAATTTGTGCGTTGTGTGCATACATGGCAAACAAAAAAAAGGAAACCAGAATATATGTAACATTTTTAAGTTTTACAAGATGGTTCCATGAAAAGTTACAGGCTACACCTCTGCCTTCGCCCACGAAGTCCAAAGGTTTGCATTCCGAAACAAAACCAGACTTCACAGGGAGCTGACTGGGTTTTTCACCCCCCCCCCCCCGACATTTTCTAATCAAAACCACCATAAGCTTCACCCACAGAGGGACGATCCATGAGGCTCAGTTTTCTCTCTCCGGCACACATCCATAACAATAGAGGGCATTTTGGTCCAGCAGAACTCAGTTGGCTGCATCAAAATGAAGGGAGCAGTTAGGGTTTCACTTACAGAGTAAGAGAAGAAGAGAGAGGGGGGGGAGAGAGAGAGGCAAAGAGAGAAAACAAACACACAGGGATTGTTGAATTATGGGTAAAGACAGCTGAGGCTAACCAGGTTTGGTTTCCACGGTGCAGTGGGGGTGGGGGGGATTTATTGAAAAACAAAAAGTCTATGACTCAGTCCTGCTCTCAAAGAGTCTCTCAGGCCGTCAACTTTCTCTCCCGAGAAATTCAACGAAAACACATGCAGTTTAATATAAAGGGGAACACCTTCAAAAACATAAAACCCCAGGGTTCAATATGGTCACGAAAATGTTCCACGTATCCTCACTGTTAATGCCAAAAAGAGAGGAGGGGGGAGGGGGGTGAACGAGAGGAGGGATCTGTCCTCACATTTGCTATCAATTTAGGGCACTGAAAATAAGCACCAGGTTTCACTGGAGCCGAATAGAACACCAGGAATGTTTTTCCATATAAAACCAAGGGAGGGAGGGATCGAGAGAAATTGGGGCTGGGAAGAGAGTGAGAAAAAAGAGAGATATATGGCTAAGAAAAGGGGTTTAAAAGAAAAAGTGTGAGACACGCAAAAAAAAGGCTAGAAGAGGACGATTGCGGTTTGACAATAGCACCTTGGGTCCAGATGTGGAGCTGTCCGCTGCAGTTTTGACAGCTCATTGGGGCAAAAGTGAAGCACTTTGTGAGTCATGGTGACCTACATGGCCCTGTTGTGAAGGACAGACAGGCAGCCTGATTATTGAACCCTGAAGGGAGTCTGATATTCGGTGTGTGATTACGTGGCTGAAGGGTTGAAGGTGGCGCACACACACTAATGGAGATTTCTGCAAATGCGTAAACTGTTTATGCACAATTGTGGACAAACTACAAACACCCACATACAGATGTTACAGGCTTTTTTTTCAACTAGCTCTGCCCAACCGCAGTTCCATTTGTGTCAGTGGGCTCGGTGGATACCGGAGACCCCCAGAGGGATCTGACTAGGCACTAGCGGATGAAGGTTATCTTTTGAGAATATAATCAATACTTCTAAATCTGGGCAGCAACATGTTCCCATTTCTGCTTGTGACATAGTTTAAACAGATGTAGCCAGTGTTGAAGTTCCGCATTTGTCAAGCTGCACTGTTTGCTTCACCAGCAAGAGGTTTAGAAAATCCTGACTAAACTAACAGGTAGCCTACTTCTGTAGATGTCAGGGGTTAGGTGGAATGTTTGTAGGGAAGCTCGGCTAATTAGAATAATAATTTGATTAAGAAATGATATATATTGAGTCAGGTGTAAAAACGAAACCGTACGTTGCGATTGAAAGGGTCGAAACTTGTTAGCGAACAAGTAGGAAAGTCTAAAAAATTAGCTAATAGTTTTGATTATTAGCTGAAAATAGCTACAAGTAACGGATAAACATTTGAAAAAATTAGCTAAAAGTAACGGATAAACAGGTGAAATAGTTAGCTAATAGTAACGGATAAACAGGTGAAATAGTTAGCTAAAAGTAACGGATAAACAGTTGAAATAGTTAGCTAAAAGTAATGGATAAACTGTTGAAATAGTTAAAAGTAACGGATAAACAGGTGAAATAGTTAGCTAAAAGTAATTGATAAACAGTTGAAATAGTTAGCAAAAAAAGTAATGGATAAACTGTTGAAATAGTTAAAAGTAACGGATAAACAGGTGAAATAGTTAGCTAAAAGTAACGGATAAACAGGTGAAATAGTTAGCTAAAAGTAACGGATAAACAGGTGAAATAGTTAGCTAAAAGTAACGGATAAACAGTTGAAATAGTTAGCTAAAAGTAACGGATAAACAGTTGAAATAGTTAGCTAAAAGTAACGGATAAACAGTTGAAATAGTTAGCTAAGTAACGGATAAACAGTTGAAATAGTTAGCTAAAAGTAACGGATAAACAGTTGAAATAGTTAGCTAAAAGTAACGGATAAACAGTTGAAATAGTTAGCTAAAAGTAACGGATAAACAGTTGAAATAGTTAGCTAAGTAACGGATAAACAGGTGAAATAGTTAGCTAAAAGTAACGGATAAACAGTTGAAATAGTTAGCTAAAAGTAACGGATAAACAGGTGAAATAGTTAGCTAAAAGTCACGGATAAACAGGTGAAATAGTTAGCTAAAAGTAACGGATAAACAGTTGAAATAGTTAGCTAAAATTAACGGATAAACAGGTGAAATAGTTAGCTAAAAGTAACGGATAAACAGTTGAAATAGTTAGCTAAAAGTAATTAATCAATGTTCGAAAAGTCAAGCTCCTGCCACTCCAAGGAAATAGTACGAGCACAAGCTTTGACAGTTAAATTGAATGAAAGAAAATATCCCGTTTAAAATCCATTCAAATGAAGACATCTGGAACGTGACTAGTAGTGTGTTGATGAAGGGGGTACTTCATCCGACAGGCTGTGGGGCTACATCAAACGAAATGATGTTGACTGATGTTGGTACACATAAACAGTTTTGTGAACTCTACAAAGGCCGATTGATACACAGCCGGTTAGGAGTTTGTATACATGAGGTTGTGGGATACAGTGGTCGTCTTTCACAGCAAGTCGGACTCCAGCGACAGTCTTAAGTCGAGTGGTTGACCCCCCCCAACAAAGCTCCTTCACCCAGCTCTTCCCACCAACAAAGTGCTGCTCTTATGCTGATAGAAACAGTTGAAAAAGACTAGAAACAAGGAGGGAGTTAAAGAGAAAGAAAGCGGCGAGGGGAAGAAAAGGGGGGTAAGAGACAGACCAGATGTGTCTTTTGTTTAGATTTGAACGGAGCGGAAAGGAAGGGTGTAGGAGTTAGGAGGCGAGCTCGCGAGGAAGAAAAAGAGAGAGGGAAAGCAAGTGGGAGTGAGTGGATTTTTCTTTTTTTTTTTCTTTTCGAAGGGAGGACCGTAATGAAACCAAAGCATTCATAGCCGAGAGCCTGTATGTGGGGAGAGGGGGTTGAGCCATACAGTATGTGATTACCTACCAGCAAAACCACATTCATTATACTAATTGCCACAATGGTCCCGGCGGTTGGGGGGCTGAAAAGGGGGCGACGGCGAGAGGGCGCTGCATTGTTAACATTTGTTAGGCTCATTGACTCCAGAATTCATGGTGTCTGACGTTACAGGTCGCCGGGGATGTTCTCCAGGGCCCGTATTCACGGAGAAACCGATAATCCCGAGGTCTTAGCCGAAGACCTGTTTCCTTCCAAATCTCTTGGAGCCTACGTCGGCATCCCGGGCCCCTGCGAGCTCAATGCATGCGCGGCAACATGTGGATCACCTCGCGCCGTGACGAGCGCGCGCGCGTCTAGCATGTGTTATGCATTCGGGGCCCTGCAAAAGCAGCAAGACATTAACCAAAACAGAGCCGAAAGGGGGCCAAGATTTGAACGATTGAGAGACGAAGGCCTTTCCTGCATTTTGCTGCACAAAATACCCGGGCTTCCAGCAGCTTGTGTCAATATTTCACTTTGTGTGCGCGTGTGTGTGCGTGTGTGTGCCCAGTGTGTGCAGAGAGCTCCCGAGCAGACGACTGGTGCGACAGTTAGAACATGTGCGATGGTGAGCACACAGACAGTCGCACGGCTCAATCTGTCGAGTGTGTCGAGCCCCAAAGGGGAACGTTGCCAGTTGTGATCACCAATATGGCCAGCAGTTGTTTGTGAAAATGTGCAGCACATTGCTGATTTATCTTGCGTGCCTTCACAGGAAATGAAGGACTAAGTGACTAAAATCCACCACCCCCCCTCTTCCTCAACCGGACCGGTCTCATAACCGGTCCGGTTGCGATAACATCATTACGACCACGTATTGTCGAGAACAGCTCTCACCCCTTCACGTCTTTGTGTCGGGCGGCTGTGATAGAACGAATGTGTACAAATAAGAAAATCTGTATTATCAACTCAATATGCTTTTAAGTATTCAAAGTAAAAGTACTAATTCTGCAGTAAAATGTGCCCTGCGACTAGTATTATTATTGTGAATACTGATGACATCAATGTGTAAACAGCATGTTGTTGTTGTAGCCGCTAGAGGTGGAGCTAGTTTGATATTATATACAGTTAGGTAGTTTAGTCCACTGGTTCCGAGGGCAGGGTATTAGTACTCGATACCTTTTAAGATATCAGCCGGAATAACCCGGTACCAAGTAGTATCGAGACTCCTCCAGTCAAACGACGCCTGCAGTCCATCCTTTTTGGGCCCAGATCTGGAAAAAAGTAGGACTATTTGTATTGTTTCGCTAACAGCCATTCGCTGAAAGCGTTCTTCAATTTAATGCGACGTGTGATTGGCCCACTACCGCAGCGGCCTCAACCCGTACAGCCGGGGGTTGCCTGCCTCCACACGGCTGCGAAACACGGAGATGTCGGCTAGAAGCTAACAGCGCTAAACAGCTGCAACAGTGCTACCAGTCACACGATGGGTCTCGAATGAAGTACTCTCTTGGCATCTGCATCACTTTAAGGGTACCCCCCCCCCGTAGCTGTTATTAGTTACTGCTCTCTGTAACAGGACAGACCTAGAAAGAGTCGGTGTCTGCCGCCTGCTGACTCAGCCAAAGCAAATGAGCAATGTGCCCTCAGTCCCTTGGTGGAAGTGTGTGCTACTGTTGTAGGAGGCGGAAGCTGGAAGAGAATTCACTCGTGTGTCGTGGATCCACATCGTACACTTGCTTTTCGTTGATGTATGTGTATGTACGAGTGTGTGTGTGTGTGAGAGAGACGTCAGGAAGATGGATGATAGATTACCGTCAACTGTCAGGTGTTTAGTTTTTTTACATGGGTCAGAAATAGTCGCGGGGCTCTGAGAAGAATTGGGGGATCATGTAGGGCAGAACGGCGTTGGCGTGACAACACCGCCGCGGGTCGGCTTTCTCTCCGGAGGCCGACGGCTCACGGACGATATCCAGTTTCTGCTCATGCCATGCAGCCAAACTTCGTCTCCGAAAAGTCACAGGACGCGACATTGTTTTGTTGAAGTTTTCCAAAGATACCAAGTGTCATGCTGAACTGCGGAGAAATGAAGAACGTCCAAGAAAAACTCTTCAACAGGTGCCGAGCAAAAACAGTAGAGCTCTCTGCCTCCGCAGAGGTTTAGTTTAAGTTTTTGGATCGATCGGATTATCAGGCGCTGAAAAGCGACAACAGATCTAAAAAATTCGTTTTTTTTACTCAATTTCTTTTATTAAAAAAAAAATAATAATTTTGGGGCTACTGCTATATTAGCAAATAATGCGTTTGAAGATTTGAGTAATTTGTAGACAGCAGCCATGAAAGTATTTGGTTTTTATATAAATATAGATGAATATAGATATATACATATATATAGTTCGGTGTGAACATGGCTCTGTGTGTGTGTGTGTGTGTGTGTGTGTGTGTGTGTGTGTGTGTGTGTGTATGTGTGTGTGTGTGTGTATGTGTGTGTGTGTGTGCAGCAGCAACTCGTCCTCAGGGACTAAAGGTAACGTGAGGCTCTGGTTAACACAATCGTAGAAGCAGGAACAAATAGTGTGCTTGTTTTTGTGAGGTTTTTAGTGTACATGCGTCTCTGCGACAGAGATGACAGCTGAGACTCCCTACTCCCCCTCTCTCTCTCTCTCTCTCTCTCTCTCCCCCCCCCCCCCCCTCTCTCTGTGGCACGGGGCTCCCATGCAGGGTGCATTTGAAGTGGCTTCTGGGAGGCCCTGGAGCGTGCCGAAAGGTTCAGAGGTTACAACAACTGGGCCTCCCTGGACCTCCCCACACCCCCTTTACCCCTTAAACCCCCCCCCCCCCTCCTGTTTTCATGTCAGGGCCACAGATCACTTCCAGATCCCCCCCGACACATTAGGCAGGAGGAAAAAAAACAACCTCTAGCTCCTGTTATCCTTCACTCACTGCTGACAACTTAGTTGTGTGTTGCCCCCCCCCCCCTTCTCTTCCTCAAAGCCATGTGTCATTGTACACAAACATATCTCACCATTGTGTTTTGTTTTTTTTCCTCAGGGTGTAACCCACGAGTGTCAACATAATACAGTGTATTGCATTCTGTTTCCTTGTGTGTGTGTGTAGGTGTGTGTGTGTGTGTGTGTGTGTTGGTGTGTGTGTAGGTGTGTGTGTGTTGTACGTGTGTGTGTGTGTGTGTGTTGTACGTGGGGGAACGTGCGCTGCTTCTCAGGAGGATGTTTTGTTCTCTCCTCCTCGCTAACAGAAGAATCTTGTCGTTCGCTCGGCGAGGTGTGAAATTGCACCGTCATCCGCTTCACCTGTCAGAGAGAGAGAGAGAGAGAGAGAGAGAGAGAGAGAGAGAGAGAGAGAGAGAGAGAGAGAGAGAGAGAGAGAGAGAGAGAGAGAGAGAGAGAGAGAGAGAGAGACTCGGGTCCTTTGGAACATTCCTCCTGTCTGTTAATCGGTCACCCTCCTTTCTTCTGGAGATCTGTATCTGGGTCTCGCTCGGCGACGTTCACCGTATCACCCCCCACCCCCACCATCCCTTTTCCCTCCCTCTCAGCTTAACATCTGTTTCTAGTGAGGGCCAGAAAGGAAAGGGGGGGGGGGGGGGGGGGGGTGTCGAACTCTTCAAATTAATTAGCGCATTACCAAATGCTTGAGTGCTAGAAGAGGCCTCGCTGGACCCCCCCCCCCCCCCACCACCACCACCACCACCACCACCACCACCACCACCCCACTCCACTACTCCTCGCTCCTCCCTGCTCCAAATCAAGTCCACGTCTCACCCCCCCCCCCCCCCCCCCCTCCCCCGAGTCCCAGGGGGCCGCTTTATCACCCAGGACCAATTAGAGTAGGAAGTGAGGTCGCTGACCCCGCTGTCAGGCCTCATCAGCTCCTGTGTCACCTGAGAGGGGCCATGCCACCGCAGTGGGGGGGGGTGGGGGGGGGGGTACACAGCGAGAGAGGGGGAGGGGAGGAGTCACTGACATAACGAAGGAGCGAGCAGCTGGGCTGTGACTTGTTCCTTGAGCCTTTCCTAGCTAACGCCGGGTGGATATCAAGGAGAAGTCCTGTTTGAACCAACAGATCATGTTAGCGGAGGTGTTTTACTCGCCCGATAGTCGAACTTGCTTGTCCGAAACTAAAAATGTCGGCCTATTAAAAAATAAATGTTCATGTTCACACACAACGACATGCTATTGTCGTTGTGTGTGAACATCTTAGTTAGTTAACATGTTGGCATGCAGTCTGATGGGAATGTCATGAGTTTCACAGGTTCTTGGCCTCAGACCAAGAACATTGGAAACCTGACACATTTCACTTCAAACCACGAATGTTGACTTCATTGTGGCGCTCGAGGAAAAGTCAAGAGATCTCCATGGTTTTAAGGATTTACCCTCAGGGGACCACGACTGTCTCTACAAAATGTCGTGGCAATCCACCTGGCTAGCTTAGCCCGGCTATAGGGGAGAGAAAGTTTGGAATATAGCTATGTTGATGGCTGCCACAACATGACCCCCATTAGACTAGCAGACTGACGAGTTTCCTGAAACCTGTGATGCTAATTGAAGTCTTTTTCTTTCTCCCTCCATGTTTGTGCTGCTGCCCTGCTGCTGTCTCAACTAAAGGTAAGAAACCACGCTGCTGATGTGTTTGAACTTCCCTGTCTCCACTTGAACCATTCGTCCTCTCCCATACGTTCTTCAGTGTACTCATTACGTTACAGACAAAGAGCCTCAAGATCACTGTACAGAGACGGACACATTTGCGTTGGCACGGCTTACGATTCTGCACACGTGCAAATATTTCAAATCCGACATTGTTCGCTGGCTTGTATGTTTGAAATCTAGCATTCTTCTTTTTCACCACCGTTGTCGGGACATTAATATCTTTGTGTTCACGCTACTGCTGCCAACAATGAGCGGAACAGTGTGAAGGTTTCCTTGTGGGCGAGCGTGATGCAAACAAAACAGGGACGCACTAGTAAGAACGTCGCTCTGCAGTGCTACCGGTAGCCAACGGCACTCCACACAAATACCGACAGCAAGCGACTGTTATCTATGTAAAGATATAGTGGATTAGTGTCTTCACTCTGTGTATGTTGTTAGCTTCTCTGTGCTTTGTGGTCGTAGCCGGGCCGTGCCCGTCACTGCATGTGAGCTAGCTCCTGGCTAGCGCTGCACTGCTCTTATACGGCGGTTACAGCTCATAACGCCGTCCTGGACCGGCAGCGTCATCACGGAAGCGTAGCGCCCAAACTCCGCCCCCCCCCCCCCTTCTCAGGTAAACAATATTAGCTCTTGTCAGCACGCTTGCTGGAGTTTGCTCTGTTAGCGCCGTTAGCCACGAGCCACTGGCTCAGGGCGTCGCCATGTTGAGAGCCGTTGAGAGGCAATCGAAATGCTCCAAATCTCGTATCGTGCACTTTCAACCACAGCTTATTTTGCCAGAACTACGATGTTTAGCTAACCATTGAGATGTTGCAGTTAGAGCTGCAACCACTAGTCAACTTACGGATAAGTCAATCAACAAAAATCTGTCATTTTTCATGCAAAAATGCCATTTTCAGCTCTCAAATATGGAGATTTCCTGCTTTCCGACACTTTAGACTGAATATCTTTGGGCGTTGGACTGACAAAACAAAACATTTTAAGACATCACCATGGACTTAACGATTAATCTAGAAAATAAATGGCGGGTTCGTCAACAATGCAAATAACCGTCGGCTGCAGCCCTGACTGTAGGAATGATGTTAAACATCAAACACTAGATGTTGAAAAACTAGAAGTGGAAGTTTTGCAGACTAGTCGGTGAAATAACGCAGCACGCTGTAAGCTTGAAATGTGAGTGCCATGAAAATCAATGAATAGACTCCGCACGTCCTAATGGGATTTTAATTAGACATATTTTGGAACCGTGTCACAATTACTGTGAGCTAACTTCTCAGAGTGGGAATGTTTTCACGGCGTTTTGGAACGAAGCCCTCCCATTGTAGTAATGGATACAATACAGAAGGCTCCCACTCCTCCTCTCCTTCTGTCAAGTCTCCACCGCAACACCTTCGTTTGTTCCCAGACTTTTGTCACCCTCTCCATCCCCCCCCTCTGCCCCCCCCCCCTACCCATCCACCTCCCAGTCTCTCCTCCTCCTCCTCCACCTCTCCCGCATCCAAATTATCTATTTGTTGCCCTTTACTGTCTCCGTCTCCCATTACCCCCCAACTCCTCCTCCGTAACGTTCGGCGGCTCATCTCACCCCGTCTCCCCTCTTCCCCCCCCCCCCCTCCCAGCCCGGTTCTGTTTTGCGCCTGTTTACCTCCATCGGCCCACCAGATGGTTTGTGTTAAAACTCTACGTTTGACAGCTCGGATGATTTTTTTTGTTTTTTTTCCCTCCCTAATATTATTTTAACATCGGGGGAGATTGCTCAGACCTGGAGGAACTCAGAAGAAAGGACAAGCAGGGGGTAAAAGGAAATTAAACTATGAGAAACCTCCATGCATTAAAAGCAATTACTCCGTCAAGTGGAGGGCAGCAGTCATCACAGGGCTCGTTCCCCGTGTTACTACTTTCTTTCTTTCTTTTTTTTTTAAATAAATGGAGGCACATATACTGTAATATTGATTTAAATCACATCTGTTAGGGTGATTTCATCCACCCCCTCTCCCTCTGCTCTCCACGTCTTTTTGGAAGAGAGGACGGGGGGAGGGGGGGAGGGGGGGGAGGGGGGGAACGGGCTGCCAGCAGTAATTGCTTGTTTGCTGGTATTTACTTGAAATCTGTCAAAGACGGAGAGAGAAAAGGAGTAAGTGCAAGAGTTAGTAAGAGAGACGGAGGGACCGCTCGGCCCCCTCCACAGATCATTATCCGCCGGTTATCTTCCTGCTGCTGTGGGGGAAGTGTGTGTGTGTGTGTGTGTGTGTGTGTGTGTGTGTGTGTGTGTGTGTGTGTGCGTTACTTTCCAGGACCATCGTACCGAACCAGGACTTAAAAGTCTCTTCAATACAAACTCAACGTAATCTTCTTATTTTAAGGTAGTAAAAAAAAAAAAGCCAGGCGGACCAGTTCCATCTGCTGAGGAAGACCTTGAGATGAGGTTGAAAGCTCCAAAATAAGCTCGTAAGAGGACCTTGAGATAAGATTGTTTTGTCACAAAACAAAAACTTGATTTCACAGGGTTTGTATTGACTTTAATAGAAGATACCTTTTCTTCTCTTGATGAATCATATTTTCTTAGTTCCTCCCTTGTTGGACGTCAGGTGAGATGTATATCTTGGGTCGGCACCGTATCCCTTTTTGTTTCTTTTCATTCAAAGCTTCTATTGAGGTTTTTCTAATGAAGCTTTGAATGTCTGTCGTCATGTTTTATGAAGTCATCGCCTTAAAAAAACTAACAAAAATGAATCCTCAGCTTGAATAATGTGATTCAGCCTTTTTTTTAAAATGAAATCAACTTTATTTAATTAATAGAACTTGTCCGTTTCGTCCAGTTAAATACGTGTCGGTCCGGACTGAGGACTGAGCCGTGCATCACTACCACGCAGCCACCACTTGAATCTAATTGTACAAATAGTATAATACTAATAATATTAGCGCAACGAATATTCATCTGCAAATGTGCCGAAAAAATACTGAGTTCAAACACAAGAGACAATGAAGCTGCGCAGCATTCAAGTGGTGATTTAGAATTTGGACCATTATGACGAATGAAGCTTCCAACCATTCGGTATCTGTGGGTACGTAGCCAGAGCCAGGAGTTGATAGGCCTACATGTTTAGCATAAAGGAAAACAGTCGGTCGTCATGTTTTAACTCTCTGCAGGTAAACAAATAAGTGTGCTTCCAAAACTACTAAACTACTTTTTTATTCCCGCCATTTTTCCCGCTCGTGCAACCGAAATGGCAACGTTGTTGCGAGATGGCCATCAAGGGCTTTTTGCCTCGCTCGCACGCTTTTTGTCGTTGAAGTCCGCGGGCGACCCGAGTGTGGACACCCTCCTTATTGCGGAGCGTTTAATCTGGTTTCCAGCGTGCTGAGCGGCGTTAGTCCCACGATGGCGCTGCTTATTTGGTCGGCAGGCCTCAGTCTGCGGGTCTGCCCGGCGCTCGAGCCTGTTCCCACCGTCTCCCTCCTCCTCCTCCTCCTCCTCCTCCTCCTCCTCGTCCACTCCCCTTCGCCCCGCTCCCTTTTCCCCTCCTTCGCTCGCTTCGTTCCCTCCCCAAAGAACCACAAACAATAAACCCTCTGTTACATTTAACCTCCTCACGTGTTTCCCTCCCTCCCTCCCTCCCTAGTTCGGTCTCTTACTCACTTGTTGCTTTTCCCCCCCCCCTCCCTCTCACATCATAGCTTTTCGGGTTCCGTCTCCTGGTCTGTTACTCATCTCTCCTGGGTGTTTTGGGACTTGTTTGTGGGCTTGGAGCATACAGTAGAACACACACACACACACACTCTTGGTCAGCCCACCGCTAACTCTCCCACTCCCAGCCAATGACAGCGGTGATTAGTATCTCATAACAGCTTAGATTGTGTGGAAAGTGTGTGTGTGTTTGTGTGTGTGTGAGCTGGTACAATACCCCGACAGTAGCATTACCACTCGTCACAGCTCCACAGCAGCTGCAGCGGCGGCGCGGGACAGCAAACAGATTTGGCGTAATCTTCCCCTAATGAGATTGGTCCCTCATTCCTATGTCTTTATGGGAGCAGCAAGCTGGCAGACGCTCTGCAGCCCTGTGTGGGGGAACCACCGCTAAGACAGTAGTAGCTGATGTCTGGTAGTCCTTTACACTCTTGGGGGGAGGGTTGTTTTTTTTTTGTGTGTGTGATAATTTGCACATCAGTATATGTTTACTTTCACACAGAAGGGGAATAGTGCGCCAAGAGAAAAGGGGACATACAGTGTTCAATAACACGGAGTCCGAACCAAGACGGCAAACTGAATTACTCCTTTCAACCTTTAGGAAGGCAGAGCAGATCCACTGCTTCTATTCTTACCTTTTCACAATAAAAGCCCTAGACGTATACATTGCGTAACTGTAAAAGGAAACTGAATAATATAGCTTGTAGTAGTTTAGGCTATACAACAATTCATCAGACAGACGCTAGAATAGTTTTTGATGCAAGATGTTTGCAGCCAAGTATTTTAGAGTGTTTTGCAACCTGGTGTGTTACGGCTTTAAGGCTGTTAGTGGTCTGTTGGTGGGCAGTAAGCTAGTCAAATGGAGAGGCAGGATGGTGAGACGATGGGATGGGAGGATAGGACGGGAGGATGGTACGATGGAAGAATGGTTGTGGAAGGCACACAGGACGGGCCTTTATCTGATGGCCTTTGCTGGCCAATTAGATTAGAGCACATCACGGCAAAGAACAGTTAATTCTCCAGATTACCTCGTCGCTGGTTTTCTCCGATCCACTAAACCAACTCACTTTTTTTCCATTCGTTGAATTTCATTGCACAGTATATCAAGATCCAAGGGTGTTTTACACAACAGCAAGTTAGTGTGTGTGTGTGTGTGTGTGTGTGTGTGTGTGTGTGTGTGTGTGTGTGTGTGTGTGTGTGTGTGTGTGTGTGTGTGTGTGTGTGTGAGAGAGAGAGAGAGAGAGAGAGCACGTACAGATAAAGAACAGGTCATTTTCTAGTTTCCAAAGCATCTGAGAAGGACACATTATTAGTATTTTTATTTTTTTTCACTAATCTTGTCTGGACTGGTGTCATCTGGGGCAGATTTCACCCACGATGCACCCTGATGCACCCTGAGCAGACAAAACAAAGCAGGTGTGGTTGCCTCTCTACCTGACGCATGGGGCCACCTGCTGGGCTGATTTACACCGCTTCTACTCTGACACGTAGTTTCTATCCAAATAGTTGTGGAACAACATTTTAACATTTCTTTGAGGTCTGGCGCCCGGATCACGCCATCCTCTCTGCACTCTGGTTGTACTGTACTTTTTCGTAGTTGCCGTTCTGTTTTTCTTTCTCTTCCTTTGCTCTTTCTGTAACAGGAACACACACACACACACACACACACACACACACACAGAGCAGTCATAATAGCAGGGTTAGAGTGCAGGCCCCACCACTGGACAGTGTTTGTACAGAATGCTTGCACATGTCAAACCTGGCTTATTGAACTTAGACCGCAGCCCGAAACAGCCCACTGCTCAGCGCTCAGCTCCGGGCCCACAGGAGGAATACACACATGTTCACACACTTTTATGCATGCGCAGACATATACAGTGTGCATATGTATGCATGCATACATATGCAGAGGCACACACACACACACACACACACACACACACACACACACACACACTTGAGAGGGGTTACTCGGTACATTCTCAAAAAAAATAGAAAAGAATTACCTCACTTGAGCTGTTAGGAGGCTACAGAGAGAATGAAAAGCAGACAGAGAGAGGGAGAGGGAGGAGGGGGAAGGGAAAGGGGAGACATGTCACATGAGAGTCTGTGTGACGCGTATACATTTTCATGTAAGCTCACAGGCCCGCTGATGATCGTGCATGAATACACAGAGCTTTTTTTGTGGCCAGTAACGCATTACTTGCTTGTGGTTACTTTTTTTTCCAGTACTAAGTAAGTGTAAGGCATTACTATATGAGGTGGGGGGGGGGGGGGGGGGGGGAACCAGAGATGGCGTCTCTTTTTTTTTTCTTCCATGGCTTGATTTACTCCCTGTCGAAACTAAGCCCCAAGGAAGAGCGCAGGGCTTTGAAACTCATTTCGAATAGTGGGTACAATGAGGAAAGAGACGTCTGTAACTCAGCGGATGATTTTCTTATGAGATGAATCAACTTTCCAGTACAAACACTTCAGTACTAACGGCTCTCATTTGAATAATGCCCTTAATGTGGATGAGCCGAGACTCGAACAGTTGGGAGGCGGGGTTAATATAGGAGTGTCAGGCTAGTTGCACAGACTGTGTATATATATTAAGAAGTGGACATAGTCACCGTGATGTCAGCCATTGGTTTGTGGACTACAATTTTGAAGCCTCGAGTCTGACATTTTGGCCGTCGCCATCTTGGTTTTGAGTCTCGCCATCTTGGTTTCTTGCAACCAGAAGTGACACGAGAGGGTGGAGCTGCCGTACAGCCGCTTGAATAAGGTATTTTTAGGCGACCAAAGATGATAAAATCAACTTTCATGTCGTGAAAACACTCCCAGTCCTGTCAATCACAAGGTAGCCCCGCCCTTAGGCATTCCCTGCTTTATGGTCTATTATTCTAAATGGACCATAATTTACTAAATGAACATCATGCTGTATTGACATATAAGACTTGAAACTAGAGATTGAGACCATAAACTCATGTTTACAATGTTTACTGAGGTAATGAATCATATAATAATTTTCTCATAGACTTCTATACAATCTGACTTCTTTTTGCAACCAGAGAAGTTGCCCCCTGCTGGCCAGTAGAGAGAACGAAAGTATAAGGCACTTTGGTTTTTCTGAATGCATCCTAAGTATATTCAGTGTCTTTTTCCATGTTTACGGCCTTCGAATTCGGTGTAGTTGTGTTTTTATGGCACACGTGTTGCACCTTGTTCCTCCTCAAGCCAAATTTACGAGAACACAGCGCCAAGTCATCCGCGGAGGGAGCACGATGTCCACATGAGCGGCTTGTTAGAGCACCTCAGGGACACCTCATCCAGTGCTATACAGCGTCTATAAGGGCCCCTATATGATCCTTAAGAGATACTCAGAGCCCCACTGTGGGTGAAATTAGCCCCAGATAATCATCTCCTCCTGCGCCGGCACCGGGCCGGTTTTACACCCCATTTACCAAGAAGAGAGGGAGAGCGACTTGCCTCGGTGACCCCTTTCGCTCCGAGTCTACACAGCTGGTCGGAAGTGGAGAGCGGGCGAGAAGAGCCCTTCCTCCGCCAATCTTTCAAATTAACACCCAAAAAAACAAAGCGCGCGAGTATAAATGAGCCCCGGGGAGCGTAGACGGGAAAGAACGCAGCTGGAGTCGACCGGTGATGTCTTTCTCCGATTAACGGCAGAGAGACCGTGGGGGAAGAAAAATAGTCCCGCCCCGCTATAGGATGATAGATCGCGTCCCCCCCCCCCCACCCCGGCTCACTTTCCCCCTGGTTCCCTTTCTCCCCCTCTATCTATCTCCCACACTCCCCCTGCTCCTCTCTCATTGTGTCTTAAATCTCTCTTTCCGCATGATTTTGCCTGAAAGGTGACGGAGGAGGTTCTCGCTATAGATGAAAAGAGGCTCTCTGTATAGATGAAAGGAGCTGCGTAGAATCAACACATTAGACAACCTTGCTGCTGCTACACCCCCCCCCCCCCCCCCAAAGTAACAGAATGATGCAACACACACACACACACATGTATTATGAAGAGAGAGCACTACGCATTAAGATATCTCGCCCGTGGGAGGAGAGGAGCGCCAACAAGTGAGGAAGATGAATAGAATAGTGTTAATGCCGGTGAAACCACACATGTTAGAGTCAGACTTGAATAAGCTGAGTCCCCCACCCCCCCCCCCCTCCACCTCCACCTCAAAGCCAAACATGAAATACACCCCCCAACATTAGTAACACCTGTGGGTGCTTGGAGAAATGTTGGATGTATAGATTCCATTGTTTTCTTTTTTTTTTATGAATGATGTCATGGTAACTGTGTTCTACTGAAACAAAATGCATGTTTGACTTCTCTCTGCTTCTCGCCATGATTGTGCTGTTTCCACAGAGGTGCAGTGATAAACAGAGTCAAGTGTGACGCCTCAAAACTGCTTCAGGGTTAAGAGATGTTTGTGTGTGTGTGTGTGTGTGTGTGTGTGTGTGTGTGTGTGTGTGTGTGTGACGATAACAAAAAAACATCTGCGCAAACGGCGCAAGTCCACGTCGACCGCGAGAGCAGTGAGCAAACACACACACCCACACACACACCAGTGGCTGTGGTGTCCTGAGCCTGTGTGGCCCAGCGCTGGGGATGTGGAGTGAAGCAGGAAATGTGTGAGCCATGAAGGCATGTGTTTATGCTGGCGGCGGTCGGCCATCGCCAGCCAGAGGGAAAACAGACACCATCGCCGCTCGGTGCGCTCGCCATCGCTCTCCTCCGCCTCCAAAAAACCCTCAGCGGGATCTTTTCTCACCTCCGCCTCTCCCGAGATTTTCGTCTCTCTCTCTCTCTCTCTCTCTCTCTCTCTCTCTCTCTCTCTCTCTCTCGCGCCGCTTTTTCCCTCCTTCATTCCGTCGCTTCTTCTTCACTTTTCACCTCTTGGAAAGCGCGCTGCAACTCACAGAACAAGTACGTTTACAGGACACGATGAGTGTTCCCGTGGTCACACAGAGCCACGGGAACACTCCGCTCCACTGGAACACATTAAAACAGCAGCAGAAGCAGCCCCAGCGGGGGAACCTCTGTCGGCTAATAGAGATAAGATGTTGAGATAATGACACTTAAATAAAAGAATGAGCACACACTCAAAGAGGTTCTAATGAAATGAAAATGTAATAACCTTGTATAAATAAAGGCAGAGCTCTTGGCTGCGGTTGGCTCGAGCCCTGAATCAACAGTCCGCTCTCATTTATTATTTTTTTTATTCCTCAAGGTTTGGACAATAAAACTTATGGACAATAAAACAGACCCGTCACACAGTTGACTGGCTTTCAGTATTTCTCTGTTTGTTAGACAGCTACATTAGCTTAATCACTTCCTGATGTTTCCTACGCTCTGAGTGTGTGTGTGTGTGTGTGTGTGTGTGTTAGATGGTAGGGATAGGTGTTGGAGCATGGTGGAGCACGGCTGCCTCGGGGGTGTTTCTGCTGGTTACTGCCCAGGATCATCGAGCGGTGTGTGTGTGTGTGTCCCTTGAACACGTCGCGTCTAGTTCGTGGACTGCTTTTGCTTCTTAATCCTGTTTTGTCCTCAAACCTTTTAACTCTTCATTTCCGTCACAATACGTGGTGTTTAGGCCTCTGTGTAGTTTAAAAAGAAGATCCAGTACCTTTTAAAGTGCCACCGATACCAATAGAGTTCTTCATCTGATGCTTTCTAACGATTCGCCGGCATCTCGGCACGCACAACTGCCCACTCTGTGAAATGCACCACACCACGGACTGTGTGGGTTGTAGCTGCCGCAGTAGTGGGCCAATCACACGTTGATTGGCTGCTAGCAAAAACAACCAAACAAATAGTCATTTCTTTTCTGGATATAAAAAGGATGAGGATTTTCGGACGGTACCCTGAAGGCAGTTATACTTAATATTTTCAAATTGTCTCGGCCAATAGAGAGAGACGACAGGAAGACTAGAACCAGGGACTTCCTGGTCGGCGTCTTTACCCCAAGCAGAGATAATGAATAAACAATGATATCGCACCTTTTTTTTCATTTTGAATAAACACATGAAACAAACCACACATTGTACTGTTGAGAAATGCTCCGTTTCAAAGCTGTGTCTTTAGTCTTTTACATTATAAAGATTGGGACTTTAGAATGAGTTCCACTTCTCCCTCTGCGTCCCTCGTAGGGACTTGGATTACGGCAACGATCGCGTCTCACAAGTGCTAACGGGTAGCATTGATCGCCCCGAACGACCTTCTGCTCTGTCCATTTATTACGTAGGGGGAAAGGAAAATTACCAAAAAGAACTTGAGTCGAGGGAATGAGGTTTTTATATATACTTTTTATTCCCGTCTTTTTAATGAAACAAGTGTGCAAGCTGGCAGTACAAAGCACTCTTAATACGTTGGTTGGGGTTGGTGGTGGTGGGGGGTGGGGGGGGGGGGGGGGGCAGGGCAGGAAATGGGGGCATGAAAGCCTTGTTTGAAAGTGCAAGAAGTTTGATGGTCTCCTTCGTAGAAAAGGAGGGCTGTCGGCGTGCGGCACAACGACTCTTTGACGAATCCCCAAAGTCTCTTTTTAGTCCGAACAATCTGCCAATTTGGATCAACCCCCCCCCCCCCCCTGTACAGTAGAGAAAAACAAAGACAGCCTCTAATCCTGCACCTACTGGCTCTACCTCTCTGTTTGATATCATCACTCGCGGCAAGCTGTTGATAGTGATGGAAAATGTGTCAACCCAGCGACACGGATAGAGATACGGGAGTCAGTCGGGTCAGCTGGGGAGTCCGACCGCGGTCAATGTCAGCGGGCTCTGCGAGGCTAAGTCCCCGCCAGCGCGTGGATCCCGGTGATTGAGTGATTGAGCGCTTAGCGTTTGAGCCCGCGGACAGCCCAAACAAGTTAATCCCCGTCCCCACCACATCCCCTTCACTAACTCCAGATCTACAGCGGCAGAGGGGGGGGGGGGGGGGGCAACCGAGGCAAATTTAGCGGACAGGGCTTTAAAAAAAAAAAAAAAAAAGCTCCTTAATGATTTAATCAGCGGAGATATTCATTTGCTCTGTACACTCTGTACTGAGGCTGATGTGAACGAGAGAATTTGTGATTATGGAGCTGGATTAAACGAAGAGGTTGTGCTTTTTTTTTTGATTGGGGACAGAATCTGAGCCAGAGGTCAGGCTAGGTTTGGAATTGGATGATCCTTTATGGAGAGAGGAGATCCACTTAGAGTTGCAGGCACGCAAGCTCAAACATCACACAATCCACATATCGAATGTTTTTTATTTGAATGCAGACAGTAGAGAGCTGGACCCCAGCTGACGTCACGATGACTACGTCCACTTCTTATATACAGTCTATGATTGGTACCCAGACTCAGTGTGGACACCTCAACCAATACCCTTCTAGCCCCCAGCTCCCTGGTGCTCATTGTGGACTGGCTTATCACACACATGAATGGATCATATAGATGGTGAATAATCCATGTAAGTCGTAGCGTCCTCTCCTGAGAGTGGTGTGTAGGTAACCTTTCTGCTCCGCTAAGCAGGCTTATCGCCTCTGTTTCAGCTGTAAAGCCACAGGTCTTAGAGGTGCTCATGCCTAAGGGGGGCCCTCTCAGTCCGACCCTCAGCGGAAGGCTGCGAGGTGTGTCTCGTTAGTACAGTATGCTTAACAGGGATTTATGTAATGTGGAAACTGTTACATTTTTTAAAAGTTAATCTAAAATCGTGAGACTTTATAAAGATCAACTCTGGGCTGCATAGGCAGGTAGTTCAGGTTCTTACTGTACCTACTTAGCTACCACATTTGCAAATCGCACAGAAGGACCAGCTGGCCTCTGAAGGCCAGAGACCAAAGTCCAAGTGAAGAACACCCTCTAGTCGGAGATAACAGAGAACCGGACCTGAAAGACGGACCGGACTGCAGTCCTACAGTCCTGGATCGGTGCCTATGAGGACGTCTACTGCAGCTGGGTGACCGGCACAGACTGCTGGCTATGTAAGCAGCACAATAAGGAAGTTTAAAAGTGGAGCCCATATGGAAAATCTCTCAGGCGGTGATTATGAAGTTGCCACCTGTGTTTCTTCACCGACGTTGATCTTGGCTTTGCCCTTCGCTTAGCGCCGTGCTGACTTAACATTTTGATTGGAATAATCAGGGCCTTTCCTTCGAGGCCAGAGTTGTTTTGCACTCTTGTTCGGCGTTACTATTCCCATTCTGTGGTTCCTCTTGGACTCTTGGTTTGCTAAATGGAGGAGACAGAGAATTAGGGAAAAAAAAATCCAACCTTGCCAACGTACTTCCCGTAGGTTACATGATGGTGAAAGAGGAGAAGGAGAGGAGAAAGAAAGACAGGGAGAAGTGGAATGGAAAGATCAGACTTCTCAGATCGCACCAATTACAGGAACATTCAGGAGCCAGTTTCTGCAGAACGCATTAGCAGCCGTTCCCCAATCTCTTCCCCGTACTTTCCTCCCTCTGCTTTTTATTTCTTTCCCTTTTCATCTTACGATCCCAGTGGGGTTACCATTGGTGAGGTACTTCCTGCTGTAAGTTTTCCTTCAGTGGGCTGTGAACCAGCACTGGAGCATTCGAGGACTCAATGCAATTCGTTTTTGGAACCAAACTCAACGATTGGGCGTTCACTAAGCCCCGCTCCCCTGAATTATTGTCGCTCATGTTCTGGAAATATGCAGCTTGCGATAACTGTGACCGTTTCCCATAAAAATTCTGGGTGATGTGTGTCAATGAGTCCTTGATTTCAGACAGAGGAAGACAATGTATATGTCGGCTTAAAGGACAGCTGTCGGAAGCAAATTTTATTGGCTGTAGCTAGCTAGCTAATTAAGCTAACGTTAGCCCCCTGAGTTGGTTGAAAACGCTGTCACCAGGTGTTGGCTTCCCCAAATACAAATAAAGACACAATACAGCTGCTAATATTAGCCCAAACTCCTGGATAACATCCACGGCCGACCCTTGTGTGGTTTAACGTAACCTGTAACCCCACAAAATAGAATAATGATATAGTTATATCCGCCAAGTGTAGGCCTGTGGGGAGATCATGCGTTGTGCGTCTGTTTGTCTGTCCACGGCTTATCCTGCATACTATTGGACTCATCAGCCTAATATTTTTTGTGCTCATTTATGACTGTGTGCTCAAGGAGCTCTCGTGGTTGCAGTGATTCACAGTTTTTGAGGGGCCGCAAGTTGTCAACAACTGCTTCAGTAGCAAAAGGCATTTCCAGCATTCGGCGAGGCTAAAAACAAGACTTACCTAGTCTGTTGCGGTCTCCTTGGATGTAACGCTTGATTATTACTGTGGGTATTAAGATAGTTTGCCAGAAATGCTCAAAATTACCAGTTATGTAAGAGCAGACTGACACTTTACTCTTAACATTTTTTTGTTTTCAAAAGGCTAAAGAAAGCTTCCAAACGTATCGGTCTAACTACAGCCCCGCGCACACCACTCAGGGAAAGTCCAGATGGCCCAAATATTACATTTTTCACATGTACATATTTTTCGTTACAACTGTTCATCCCATAAGAGTAATTTATATTCAGGAAAACATTCAGAAAATATATATTCTTCACATTTGTGGACTAGCAAACTCTCTTGGCTCCAAAGAATGGATCGTCTTGTTTGGCTGTCTGTTCGCCCTCTCATGGGACGAATTGTTTCAGCCAAGAAATCATCTTCCCCCGCTGAGATTTCACTCGACTTGAACGCATTTGGGAAAGAAAACAAACCACATTTTGCCCAAACGCCAGCGTTTGCTCGTAACGCGTAATTCCATCTCTCGAGAATAGATTGTATTACATTCATTTTTCTGAAAAACCCACATCACAGCCGTTCCAACCGGTCTCGACATCTTTTGACCCTTAAACTCGAGGGATGATGGCTGCCGCAGATGGAGGACTGTGTCTCCGGGGCTCATAAACTCCCGAAGGGATAGAGAGGAGATGACGGAGAGAGCCCAGAGCACAGTGGGGCTCTCTGATCACCATGACATGCCTTGAAGACAGCACCAGACCCTCTGCAGGACCAATAGAATGCAGGAGAGGATGTCGTTCGGACAGAGAGGATATCTGGCGACTCGTGACCCGACCGTGCTGGCTCAGCATGTTTGCACATCTGGGAATACCACAGAGGTGGTGATTAACTCTAATGACTGCTCTTTCACTTGGTGGGCGTGTGAACACAACACATGGGGCACTACTGGAAGCATTCGAGCTCATGGACAAACTTTGGAGTCTATGGCGAAGAGAACAACTTCGCTCCTCCGCTCACGATGTCTGCCGCGTTCGATACCCAGCCAGAGGACCACTTCCTGATCGAAAGACATCATGCAACAAGCCGAGCGGGGGGGGAGCTACAGACCGTTCTGCTCCTCTCTTTGTCCGCACTGCTTCGTTTTTGTTTTTTTTCACTCCGGCATTTTTGTGTAGGTGTGGCGCACAGCCCACATCTGCACTTTTTTTTTTTCCTCGGGGCAGCGGAATTTGAAACTGAAGGAAAAATACACAGGTCCTTTCATCACGCCCTGCCACGGTGAAGAGAGAGAGGAGGGAAGGAGACAGTGAGATGACCATTAGTCTGTTCCTCTCCACTCTAATTTCACTGGATAGATAAGTGAAATCACATGTTGGCAGGAGTTCTGGTGGAAAAGACAGAGCAGAAGAAGAAGAGGGTTGAGTTTCAGGGTGATGCACAAGATGAGGAGTGAAAGAGCTGTGCAGATATATCTGATAGGAAATAAGTTTTGTAATATTGATTGTAAGAGCCAAAACCAGTTATTTTCCTCCCTCGGTTTATGTGAATGAACTCCAGACCAAGGCTGGACCGAGGGCTGGGAGGCGGGGTTAAAGGTAACTCTATTGCATTTCATACTGGAACTTATTTTGCTTTACTCGCCGCTTCCAACGCCTTATCCTGTTCTCTCTATACATCCATGGTTCTATTGATTGATGCAAGTCCCGCATTCACTCTTCTTGTAGCTCGGTCTGTTTGTTCCCCATCATCTCCTGAGGGAAGTATCTGCCTCTATAGCTGCTGTTAAATGCTAGGTGTTCCCTAGCTAGTCGCTAGCTTTGTCCGTCTGGTACTGGCTAGGTAGCGTACATAGGTAGCGTACAATGGGTTCATCTGAGCTCTTGTGCTGAAAACGGTGCCATGAGAGCAGTGGTACTGAACCACAACGTTCCTGGCCTGAGCAACTGGCAACAGTGAGTGCGGTAGTTCGGAACAACTTTTGTCTTTTTAGACGTGGACGAAGGACGCATCGTAGTGTGTTTTAAGAAGTTCACATGAAGCATATGGAATCCTTCAACTCACCATTTAGAGAGATTTACTGACAGCCATCTCTAGAGATTCAAACCAGTAACATCGACTCTCGCGACGATCCCTCAGTCGGGCCTCCGCAGTCCGTCTGTTGTCAGTTCGTCCTGTGCCGTCTGACACAAACCTCCACTGATCTCCTGACTTTGTACGCTGCAGCAGCACAAACCCCCGGCAGCTCATCTTTCCTGACATCCCCAGCCATTACACACAGCAAGAGCACATTCAGTCTCTCCTCTTCTTCACAGTCCCCTTTGTTGACTGGCCTCCTCTTGGACGGCAGCCAATGCCACAGACGGTGTGAGTGATCTACGTGAGCGGCATTTAGCCACCCCTCCTTCAACCCTCTTCTTCACTCAGTCTCTCCGTCCGTCCTCGAGTCTGCACTGCTGACGGCCCTCTAATCCAGGGCGAGGTATAATCCCGTCCCTGGTGCCAGTGGTAGTGCAGGCTTGATTTCATTATGATGTTTAATGGGCAAAGCAAAAGACTGGGTTACATGGCTGTAAAGGATGTGTGGGTCCCACGATGGGGAAGGATTCCCATGAGCTTTCTCTTAAGGTCTGTTCTCTGTGGACTTGAACTCAGCTCTTACATCACTTTTTTTATGGGAGAATCATGCGATCGGTCGCATGCGCGGGTGGGCGAATGAGGGATCGAACACCTTTGTGTCCGTCCACGGCTAAGCTGGCATTCTGCTGCAGCAGACTGCGTAATATTTCTGGGTGCCCAGATGTGGCTGCAAGCTCAAGGAACTCTTGTGGTTGCGGTGACCCACACTTTATCAAAACACCTTTTATTGCTTGTTTTATTCTGCCATTGACTGCCTCTTAACTCCCGACTCACTGCTCCTAACTGGCCCCCGATCTGCATACATCGCCGCTTGTTTTTGAAACTGAAATATCTCAACAGCTATTGGATGGATTGCCCTGGAATTCCTGGTCCCCACAGAAAACATCCCAATGATACCAGTGATCTTCAAACGTTTCCTCTAGCGCAGCCATGAGAGTGACATCTGTGGTTTTGGGTGAAATGTCTCAACAACTATTGGTCGGATCGCCGTGTAATTTGGTACAGAAACTCATGTTCCTCTCAGGACGACGGCGATCCCTTCACTTTTCATTTTAATTATAAAATGAGGATATTATGGACAGACGTGCATGATATTTATTTCCCTCTGAAATAAACGAACCAGCTCCTGTGTACATTTTGCGTTGGCAGACTGGGAGGAGATGCTTAACATTTACTATCACAGTCGAGTACCTCTAGACTGCGTTTTTGCCTCCAGGCACCGCAAGCTGTAAAAGGCTCCCTTTCTTACAGGAACTCCTCATGCGAGCGACTCTAAAGCCCGTTTACATCTTCAGACGTTGCATTGCATCATGCAACCTGCTTACCCGCCTCCGCACACATCTCCGATTCGTACATGCAGAGAGAAAACACGCGCACGCAAACCGTGAAGAAACGGTGGAGTTAAAAGTGACACGGGGGGGTTTTCTCTTAATGGTGCTCTATTTTAACGTCTTCCCGGGCTCGTGTTGACATGTGTCGGCCGGTGTCTATCTGCCCCCGGAGGTTTCGGGTTGGAAGGTGGACGGATGATAAATGCAGACTTCTTTTTGTTTTTTGGATTTCCTCTTTAGTCCACGGTTTTTGGCGTGGAGCTCTGAGTGTCGAGAGGGAAGAGTGTCACCCAACGGAGGAGAAAGAGAGTGAGAGAGTACACATCAGGGCCCCGGTGCATTATAGAAGTACTCCTCTCTCTCCCCCCCCCCGATCGGTTCCTGTTTCCATCTTCCCTCTTTCCACAACTCCATCCATCCCCTCACACCTCGCTCATTTCCTTTCCTCTTCTGTCCTCCCTCCGAAAGCCCCCAAAAGTCCACTTTCTCTGCATTTCTTCACCTCCACCCTATGTTTTTTTCTTCTTCTTCTCCCCCCCCCCCCCCCCCCCGCCCATTTGCAATTACAGTAATATGTAACATCAGGCGTGGTGAGATTTAGGGCTTTACCTTACATAACCCCAGGATTTAGCCGCAGGGTTTTAAGGCTTCTCTGAGCCGCTGAGCCGGTGGTGGTGTGGGGGGGGGGGCGGGTGGGGGGGGGGGGGGGGGGGGGGGGGGCAGGCAATCAGGCCTCTTTAAAATATTTTCAAATGACTGAAATCCCCAAAGGGCCTATGAGCATGTCGGGATAGGAAGGCTTTGAGGGCCTCGATGTAGCGCAAACCGTCATTATTTTGTATCACCACGGAGCCTGATCCATTTAAAACGCAGCCCGCTCAATACGGACTCACGGTACTCCTCCACATGCACACACATGATGTCGCCGTCTATTTGGGGTTTTATATGCGTTACTTTAATGTGGCCAAGTTGTCCGCTAGATGAATGATCCTCAGCCTCTCTTTCTACCCCCCCCACACACCAGCACACATTGAGTTTAGTGTGTTTGTACCGTGTGTGCTGAGTTGAGGTGTGTGTGTGTGCAAAGTAATTCAATTTGATATATTTCATTTGATATGACTTTATATAAAACTGTAAAAGTTTAGGAGGAGGAGGAGGAGGGTTTTTGGGGGGGGGGGGCTTTGGCCCCAGATCACCACACCAACCAAAGCGATTTTTAAAAATTGTTTTATTCCTCCTCGAGGCAGGCCAAAGGGACAGGCCGTAAATTTGAAATAATGAACTGCCTGGCGTGACTTGGTGATGTGAGCAGGGAGGGGAAGCGAGTTTGCGGAGGAGGAGGAGGAGGAGAGCTGGGTACGACCTGGCGGAGGAGGACGTAGCGGGGGGAAGGTGGAGGGGGAAGAAAGAAAACATCCACGGATAGCCGAGTAAAATAAACAGAAACGGACGAACATGGGAAGAGCATGTGGAGGCAGAGCCGGTGGCGGGGACACGCTCGGCGCTCCGGGATGTGCAGTGTCAGCGGGTTAACGTTTGTTTCCCGTGTAAAAAGCTTCTTCCTCAGCGTCTTAGGGCAACATTTTTAATTTCTCCCTGGCGCAGGCCCTGAGCCGGTAAGGGGGGGGGGGGGGGGGGAAGTTTTTAAGATGTAAAGCCGCCAGGATTAGGGCCTGTACGAGGGGAAGACACGGGAGGCGAAGCCGGAATGAGTCCCCACCCACCCCCCCACCCCACCCCACCCCCCCTTTACAGGGTCGCAGAGACCGCGGCCACCGCACCGCTCACCACTTCATCTTTTTTTAAAGGGGGCTTTGAAACGTTGCGTCTTACTGCACACGCAACGGAGGGATGAGGAGGAGATGAAGGGGAGATGAGTTGGAGATTACAGTGAGCGATGGACGTGGTGTTTTGGCAAAAGTCAGCAGAGGAAGTTCGACTTAATGTCCATCGCAGATGCCGCGCGAACGCTGAGAGACTTTGAACGACAAGATCTTAGATGTGAGATTAAATTTGCTTAAGAAGAAACCCCCCCCCCCCCCCTCAGAAGTTTGGTAAGATCAACTTAGTTTGTTTGTGCCAAAGATGAATGAAACTTGTCAGCATGCAGTAGCCTACACATCTGTAACGTTTCCAACGAGTGGAGCTTAAAGCACTTTTCTGTTTTCTACTCTCCTCTATCGAGTTTTCACGCTGTCATAGTTGCTCCGGACCTCCCTCCTTGCTATTCCTCCGATGCGTTTTACTGGTCTTCCTGTGTTTTAACAGGCTTTTACAACCCCGGCTGCAGCTGCAAAAGAGAGCAAGGGAGTATGGGAGGGGGAACGGGGTAGTTAGAGAGGGAGGGAGAGGGAATTGAATCATGAAATGAGGACCATATTTTCCATGCCGCACTAAAAGGAGGACTTTCCATTTTTCTTCTTTCTCTCTCTCTCTTCCTCCTCTCTTTCCTTCCCTCTCTCTCTCTCTCTCTCTCTCTCTCTCTGTGCAGCTGCTCGTCAGTAGTTATCTGTTTGTTTGTCTGTCTCTGCCTCCCCCCCTCGTCTCCCCCTCTCTGCCTTTAGCTCATGTGAACTTTGCTTTTTTTTGTCACGTTTTTTTTATTTTTTTTTCCACTGCGCAGCGTCTCTGCTTTCGATTAAAGTTTGAAAAAAAAAAAAGGCAGCCGATCCCGCTCTCTCTCTCTCGCAACTGTAACTAACAGAGACGCCATTTCATTTTCCTCCCGCCCGCCTCCCTTCTCTCTCTCTCTCCGCAGCAGTTTGTTTAGGCCACGCGGCTCAGCGAAAACTTCCGCCGCCAGTGTTTGTTGAGCTTTCCGGCACGAGCATCTTGAACTGACGTGGCTTCCCTCTGTGTTATGACCGTCGCGAAAAACAATCTTTCTCTCGGGGGGGGGGGGGGGGCCGGAGGTGAGGCGGTGAGGCGTTTTATTTTTTGCTCCGTCACCAGCCGTGGAAATAACACTGCTCGGCTCCATCTCCATCGATCTCATGCCTCCGACCCCAGCATCTTCTAGCCCCCCCCCCCCCCCCCCCCCCCCCCCGGCCACAGCCCCAGCCAGACGCGCTGTTGCAGCCGAGTGGGCCGCAAGCATCTGTTTCCAGCTTCTCCTTCTGCAGCGTGAGATAATGATGGCCAGATACAGCCCACAGTAAAATAAACACGCTGCCGCCTCCCTGAGTGTAGTGCACATTCTCGCTGAGGAGGGTCCGCCGGTGGATCCAGACCTAAACCCGTTATGAATCAGTAAATACCTGGACTGTTTTATCGGATGAACGCGCCTCCCAAAAGCAGTGGAACTGTTGGGCCGCATGCAGGAAGATGGCAGCCCTCTGGGGTCAAAGCCCTCAACCATAAAGAAGTAGTTTCCTTTTTTTTTTCTAAATCCGAGCCGTGAGGGATCGTATGTACAGCGTAAGTAATATATGGGAATGAAGCGCGTGCTTTAACCTGCCTCGGATACCAGATGGGCGGGGATTATTACATTCGGTCTGGGTCGAGAAGGGTCGACATTCACAGAGGAGTGAAGCAAATTACATTTGCAATTCTTTCCAGTGGTTGTCCAAGCGTTCCGGTTTATGCTCTAAAGATTTCAATACTCGTATATATTTGTACATAAACACACTACACATTTTTGCCTCTGGTTGTTAAATGTGGACTTGACATAGTGTCTTTACTTTCAGCTTTATCTTTGAGTTGTGGACAAAACAAGACTCTTGAGGACGTTCGAAGTACTTCAGCTTCAAACCAGTTGTGCGGGTGTGTGAAACACCTCGGGCCCCCGTCTTACGTGTCCTCTTTGGTCCGCCCGTTACAGAAAGCCGTACGCACGGATGTGTGCGTGTGCCCCCGTGCCCCCGTGTTGTGGCTATAAATCGCCCAGTGTTTTCCCAGCGAGGCTGACAGCAGGCAGACAGTGCAGGCGTGGTGACAGCTGAGACGGAGACCAAACCAGAGATCGGTGGGGTGGGGGGGGCCCCTGGGGAGGAGCGGGTTTGTTGCGGAGGACCGGGGGGGGGGGGGGGGGCTTGACTGAAGGCAGGGCTGCCTGTCACATGTTAATCTAAGGAACACACGCGCGGTCATGCATCCTCGTGCATGTAGTACCACCTGTTCCTCACCTGAATCCACTCACAGAACCCGGCGGGGGCCCCTTAGGCTCCTCGGGGGCCTCAGGAGAACCCCTGCGCGCACACACACATTTACACACACACACACACATTTACACACACACACACACAGAGAATGGAAAACATCACATCATCATCTGAACCCGGTTCCTTTTCTCATTTCAGCCGTCCAGCCTCCTCCTCCTCGCTATCTCTCTTCCTGTCTTCTCGTGTCATCGAGCTCATTCCTCTCTTCTCCTTCGTGCTCCATCACCCCCCCCCCCCCCCCCTCTCCCTCCCCTGCTATTCTCTCCTTCCTGGTTCCTTCTCTCGCTCTGTTTTTCATAAACTTCTGGCTGAGCCTCCTTCGCCAGCGATCCCCGAGCCGTAGTGTGAAACGCTAGACGTTTCTGAGCGACCGCCAAACAGATGCAGGCTCCTCCGGTTGGGCCCCTCGACGTGAACATCCTCTCCATTTTATAGCGCAGAGCCACCGGCAGCAGGGCACTGGCATTTCTATTTATCTCATTGTTTTTTTGCAGAGGCAGAGCACACTGACGGGGGTTCCCATTCAAATTTAAAGGAGCAGTGTGCAGGATTTAGTGGCATCTAGTGGTGAGGTTGCACATTGCATCCAACTGAACACGTTTCCCTTTACAAAGCGCGTCGGTGGCCCTCAGGTGACGTAAACACGCGAAAGGCCCTCTATAGAGCTGGTGTTTGGTTTGTTCTGGGCTACCGTAGAAACACGGAGGTGCAACGTGGCGGACCACGTCACATCCCCCTAATTCCCACTCACTGTCCCTTTAATATACCTGATAGTCATTTGGCACCGGTATGTGTGTAATGGGTAAAACTGATGTTACCAAGGCACTGGCCTTGTTTATCTAAACACATCAGCTGTGATCATCAGGCCCGATGTCGTTAAAGAACAGTATCTTTATTGTGAGCTATTGTGTATTTTCTCTTCAAAGTCTTTTCTCTCCGTGATTCACTCTCGGCACGTTTTGTTTTGGTTTTATTTAATTTATTTTTTCAAACAAGGTCAGATTTTAGAAGTGCATCGACATGATGAGACCCGGGTCGGTCACGCTCATTGACGAATATGTTTTTTTAATTTTTTTTAACTGGCTTAAGTGGATTGCCGTCAGTTTAATCTCTCTTCGCCGCGTCGATTACGATGAAAACGCGCGCGGGGGGGGGCTCTGGGCTTTTGATCCTGGTTAATAAGTTAATAGATGGATTGATAGATGGTCGGAATAAATCTCCAATTATCAGCTCGACCGAGGGGAGAGAGCCATAAGCTGTCCCAACTAGGCCAATCCTGCATGTCCGACGTCCACGTGCGCTTTGATGCACTTGTTCCGTCTTCGTGATCGTGTCAGCCCGTGTTCTTTATACGCTTTAACGCGGCACCATGAGAATAGTTTGCACTGTGTTCCGGTAGCAGACTTTCCCTCTCAGGCCTGTGGCTGCAGCCGGAGCTTGGGACTCGCTTGAATCGCGTTGGGGACCATTTGTCAGCCATCACGTCACCTCGTCTGCCCCCGAGAGACGAACGCAAAAAGGCCGCCGTGGCCCCGGCAGCCGCCGACCTAAAGGGTTCACCCGGGGACACAGATTGACAAATGCGGCCTGGGCGGGCGACTCGCAGACAGCTGGTGGTCAAAGGTGGCCTTTCTATCTGTGCCCTCATTTGGCTGATTGTTTTCTCTCAGGCCTCATCAGCTCCTCTCTCTCTCTCTCTCTCTCTCTCTCTGTCCTCCTCCTCCTCTTCCTCCTCTCTGTCAGCTGGAAGAATAAATCTTCAGTTCATGCTGTAGGTATGCAGATCTGGCTGTTCCACTTCGGGTCTCTTTGTGATTTACTCCACCATCCAACTCGGGAGGATGTTTGCAGATCAGCTCCCAAGTTTACCGCAGCGCTAGTCGATGTTTAGCCACCGTTTGTGCCTGTGTGTGTGTGTGTGTGTGTGTGTGTGTGTGTGTGTGTGTGTGTGTGTGTGTGTGTGTGTGCGCGCACGTGTCCTTATTTGACACCGACCTAAAAGGTCTAAAGACGAGCGTATAAACTAGTGCTGGGCAAGTTAACGCGTTATTATCGCGTTAACGCATTCATTCATTAACGCCGACAATTATTTTATTGCGCGTTAACGCAGTTTTTTTTTTTTTATTATTATTAAGCGACATTTTTAACACAAGAACCGGGCAGCGAGCGGTGAACAGCTGTTTGTGTGGCGTCACTTCCTGCTGCTGCTGCCGCAGTTTTTAAAGTGTTTTTGTTTGTAATATGTATAATAAGCATCATTTAGTTATCGCTACTGAGAATTTAACAAACGTAAAAAAAAAGTAAAAAACATGACGTAGATAGGTTTGCAGTTTTCAAGGTGTATATTTCAAATCTCTTACACACATGAAGATAAAGTTGTGAACACCGGCTGAATATCTATTATCAGAATCATTATAACTGTGTTATAACTGCTGCTGTGTAAAGGGAATACTGCTGTTAAAAACAACCTGATTTGTTTAAAGTGTTTACAAACCAAATGTTATTGCACTTTTGTTCATATAGCAGTACTTTTAAAATAAAAGTGCGCAATACACTACATTTTGAATTCATTATTGAATTTTGCGCATAACAATGCGATCAATCGCGATTACAAATTGTAATCGTTGCCCAGCACTAGTATCAACGCAGCCAACGGCAAAAAATAAATAAAAGAAAGAAACGGGACACGCAGACCACCTCACAAATCATGCCCGTCATACATCACGCCTCCGTTGGCAACACCCAGGGAGGATGTGGTTGTTGTTTTTTTACACAACCATTCATCGCTCCCCTAATTCATTAGTCCAAATGAGCATTTATGCAGAGCACACATTATTTTTACGGGCCGGCTTTATGTGCCTGTGTGGAGTTTTTACGGCCCTCGTAAAACACGTCCTCCAAGCCCCAGATAGATTTGGGAGCATTTATTTGCATAGTTCACAAAACCCAAAATAAACCGTTAGTGTTCCCCGGTCCCAGGGCGGGATCAGACCCCGTCAGTAGAGTGGGATGCAAAACCACGTTGTCTTCTAATCACAATGATATTCTGTTCACATTATGTTCAAATGGGAGAGGAGGACATGATGGCAGCGCTGCAAACATGCTCATGATACTAAACCCTCAGCGCGCTCTTACTTATTATCATTTGTGTTTTTTGATAAACGCTCATGAAGAGTTTGGTCTCCGATGCTTCAGAGTGGAGACGATGCTTTGGCATGTGCCATATTGTGATATACACTAATATTGGAAAAGATTTCCGTCTCATTGTCCAGCTCCACCACAACTACTATCAGTACTTTTATGTGTACGCCCCCAATTTTAGAATTTAAAATTAGATTTAACAATTTAGAATTGTTTTAACTTTCTGATATTTTTTATTTTTTTGGCCTTTGAACGCATGCCGATGCAACTCGATGCAACCTCCGCTAACGTTAGCCGTTAGCTCCGTTATTTAGCCAAGCGGGACATGTGTGCCGCTCACCGGCTGCTAGCGGCTAACTAGCTGTCCTGCTGCCGCTCTCAGCGCCGATTTGTTGTTCACAAAGTAGCGGGGCGACTAGAAAGCAATTGAACCGATAAAAAGTACCAATAAGAGTGCTAGTATCGCTAGTATCGCTAGTATCGCTAGTATCGCTAACATCCTAGCGGTACCCATCCCTCCCCTTGGCCTTGTTAGTGTCCCTGAGCGGCTCACTTGCTCTGGAAGCGAAGTGACAGTTTCGTGCTGCAATTTGTGTCCCGGAGGTGGACGAGTGACCCGGGGGAGGAATGGTCAAAGAACGTCCAGCCGGGAAGTTCACAAGCTCACGTTGATCAGCTCAGAGCCGTGGTGTGAGTGACAGGTCGCCGCCATCTCCCTGTCTGTTGTTACAAAGCTGCTGGTGTGTGTGTGTGTGTGTGTGTTTGCTTCCCCCCCCTGCAGTGCTGGGTTTGATCGCCCCCTGCTCCCTAGCTGGTGCCCCCTGTACACTGCCTCCCTCCCCCTCATACCCTCTCCTCCTCCGCTCTGCCAACAAGTCTCTCTTTCTTTCTCATTCCCCCCTTTTTATTCTCTCCGCTCACGTCTTTCTTGGCGAGGCAAAATGTTCCCACAGCTCTCACAGTCCTCCCCCTCCCACCCTCCTCTCACTTTCCCTCTCCCCCCTCTTTCTCGGGTCTATCACTCTTTCCTTCCCCCCATCTCCCTATTTTCCCCTCTATCTCTCTCTTCTTTTTGTCTTGTTTATATTCTTGTCTCCACTTTCTATGTCTGCCTCTTTATTTTTGTTGCCTTCCATTCTCTCTACACCCTGCCCCCCCTCTCCCGTCTCTCTCACCCTTTCCCTGGCAAAAGACTGGCATCACATGATCCCCCCCATTCCCCACTTGTGCCCAGATCCTGCACCCCCCCCCCCCCCCCCCCCCCCACACACACAGATATCACAACATGGGAACCGTAGGAGCAGCTCGGGGTGGCTCCCGTCTTTCTCTATAGCGCTGTACGTTTTATCCTCGGCTCTGTTTGCATGAAACTCAATACACACAAATCATCGGTCCGGTTTAAACCAGCCTGCCGGTCTCTCCAGTCTGGTTTTCTTTTCAGTGTGTGTCCATGGGGTCAGGCCCGCTGGGACTCAGGGACATAAGTTGGGTTTTTTTTTGGAATGGAAATGTTCGAACTTGCAAGTCCAGTACGAAGAACACCGAAAGGGTTTCTGTGGAAAATGCGAAGTTAATTCTTTGGAGCCGCGTGTATTTTATACGTTGGTTGGAATTTTCGACTTCCCCACTCTCCTCTCTCTCCAACCCTCCAAGAGGCAGATTTCTTTAGCATGTGTTGCAGCGTTGTGCCCCCTCTCGGCCCTCCCCTCCCTCCCTCCTCTGCCAACACGCGCCATCTGCTGGCCAACAGGAGCTATAGCACCTCTCCATACAGGTGCAGTTCGACAGGAGAGCTTGGACGTAACGGCAGAGAGGTTTTAGAGCAAAGTGGGGGGGGGGGTGAAGGTTCTAGTGTAGCGGCTTCATATCGACGCGCATCTCCCTCCCTGTACATCACAGCTCATCAGCATAGGCACAGATAAAAGATAAAAGAACCAGGGGGCAGAGAGGGGGGGGGGGGGTATAGATGGGCAGCCAGCCAGCCGCTCCCCAACACCCCTCCACTACCCCCCTGCCCTTCTCTCTCTCTCTCTCTCTCCCCTCCCCCCATGGTTGAATCCCTTCAGGTCCCACTCCCCCCCCCCCACCCCCCCCCTGGCTCTGTGTGGCGTTGGCACCGAGAGGGCGCAGGCGGCACACAGACGGCCCCACAGATGGGCAACGGGGCAACGCAGGGGCTGCCTCACCACACCTGCTCCTTCCTGGCACAGGGCTCTAGGGTGGGGGGGGGTCAGGCAGCCACGCCGCGCACACGCACACACATGGAGAAAAACACAGATGTGCACCCAACACAGGAATTATCTCTCTCAATTTATTGAACCCCCCGCACGCACGCTGATGCGCACACTTTTGCGTTTTTTTATAAAAAGCGCGCCGCCTGCCTCCCACACTCGGCCGCTCGGCCCTGTCAGTCACAGATGTTTACGCGCTTTATCTCCGACCGGGCCTCAACATGTGCTCCGCGCAGAAAAGAAAAATAAATCCTAAACGTAAGACGCAATCACACATCCGTAGCTGTGATGTATTTATAGTGTGGCGCCCACACGTTCACACTCCTCGGCACTGTACCGGCACAGAAACACATTTCACAATTAATCGCGTCGCCCCACGCTGCGCTGTCACACGGAGTTACACGCCAGGCATTCGGTGAGCTATACGCGGAGCGGCGACGCCGTCACTTTTTCACGCCGCACGTGGGAACAAAAAAGATCCACGACCGGAGGCTCGGGTCGACGTTTCGCCGCCTCCAAAAGACAGGAAGGTGTTTGAGGAATCGGCGGATTTTGAAGCTGCCGGTTTAATAGGTAGGGCGCGGACGTGGAGGCCAAATAAACTTCCTCAGGAAAAGCGCAAAAAATAGCTCAAAGGAAAATCCATCCCAAAACAGAAACCAACCAGAGTGTTATTCCTACAGTCTTTGAACGCTCCGTTGACGGTTAATGGGCCATCTTTCCAGTCACAGGACATTCGTACTGTTCGGACGCAGCCAGTCGTTCATTATGAACCTGAGCACAGACAGCATATTCAGGATGGGCGGAGGTTGTAATTTCAACTATTTATTGTTTCAGGTCGATTCACTCACGGAAGTCAGTTTGAGAGGAGAGTCGACAGAAACGTTGAGCCACTCATCCGAGTCGCCTTCACTTATTGCCAAAGTTTAACGAGCAGCAGGCTACATCCACACAGCCTCACCCTCGAACGGGCCAAAATAAAACCACGTCATGAGGTGAAGGAAGGAGGATTTACAAGACTTAGGAAGAGACACTCATCGGTGTGAGAATTGAGCAACTTTATTTCAAGGGTTCAAGGGTCATTTGTTGTCTTTCTGCAACACATTGATGCACAATGAGAAATCAGTTGTAGCCCATTCGTAGCGCAACGAACACATGACTGCCTGGTCGGCCGGTGATCGTCTCAAAGTCCGCTGCTCTCTATCCAATCACAGCGCTTCCTTTCCAGATGTTGATGAATGTGTTCCGTCGTATGCCGTTAGTGGTAAACACGAAGGAAACAACGAATAAAGACAGAAATGTAGCAGAATTCATGGGAGCAACACCGGCCGCGGCATTTACATGCACCGCTGTTGCCATAGCAACACAACAAATTCAAAACAAAGGACTCAATTCTGTGCCATTCATGTTAAGACTCCTCTCCGAGACTGAATCCGTCCCCTAAGAAGGATGTTTTCAGTGTATCCACAGCGCTCGGCTAAACGGGGACGGCGGATGTTGTTGACGGCCGAATGGTGCGCCGCTTTAAATGTTGCTGCCGCAAGGAATTGTGGGACCGTATTATCTCCTTTCCTTTGCTAAAGGAGGCTCCAGAGTAGCCTATGCTAATAGGAGACGAGAAAGGAAGCGTTGAAGCGACTTCCCTCAGCGTTTCCACCAGCTCTTAAAGACGTCCGGCTCATGTCACTCAAAGGACTATTCAACCACAGGGAGCACCTGAAGGGAATACCTGTAGACCCAATTCAGGGCACAGAAACAACTAAAATGAGAGAGCACGCAGATACAACAAAGCGTTTTTATTTTTTATCTAGCTTGCTATGCTATCGTTATTATTTTGGAAAGTGTGACAACCAATTCAATATAATATACACTATATGTAGAATGTTTTCACAGCTTCAGCTTGCCATCGCACAGGCCTTTCCAACGGGGAACAGCTGTTCTATAAGTGGCTTTTCAAAGCCACAAGACTCCATTGACAAATCCATTTTACCTCGCAGAACACGGGAGTTACTGGACTACCGCTGGGAAGCCTTCCCCACCCACACGTCAGAAACCTCCATCTAAATGTGTCGTAGAGAACAAAGATAACCCAATGAGATTAGGTGGTAGAGCAGAAGTAAATGGAAGGAGGTGACTCAGGTGCTGCACCATCAACTACTTCAGTGTCCAATAAGAACCACCGGCTTAAAAAACAAACCACGGCCAAGATGAGCTTTGCTGGAAGAAGATTGAAGGCGATGAGTGATTTCTTTTTTTTTTCAAAACCGGAAACAAATCTGCGAATGAAAGGGGGAGGGGGGGGGGGGTGATAAGAGAAGAGGGACGTGGGGAGGATGAAGGAGGTGTTGGAGGAGGAGAAGAAGATAAAATAAGAGGTTGAAATGAAGTCCAATAAAAGAGCCGAGTGAACATCTGTGTGGGATAGCCGTGGATTAGGGGGGGGGGGGGGGGGGGGGGTTTGGAACATTTTAAGCGCATTAAAGATTTAAAAAAAAAAAGGTCAGAATGTTTAGCAACATACCGATAAACCTCTTAAGCGAAACCCAATTGGGGAGGCTGCTTGGTTTCTTTATCCAGAGGCTGGTGGAGAGGGGGGGGGGGGGGGGGGAGAGGGGGCGAGACCGCGCAGCCACACACTTAAACACACAGACACACACTCTTGTGTGTGTGTGTATACATGTCAATCAGTGCAGTTTGCCTGTACGCTGCCTGCTTTGCATCTGTCTCCATACATGCTCCGTTATATTTAGTACTTCTGTACATGTGTGCACTGTAATCCAATCAGGCCCCCCCCCCCCCCTGTCACATCTACACGGACACAACACCACAGCTGCAGTCCCACCTGAACCCAGAACCTGAGCTGCCACTCACACACACACTCACTCACACACAGACAAACGACGGGGTTTGGACCCGCACGCCTGAACGCCACGGCTCGTATAGACCAGAGTTATTGTGGTGGGGGGGGGGTTGTAGCATGAGGGAGTGAAAGGGAGAGAGACATGAAGGGGGAGAGAACAGTGCTAGATTTGTCCGCGGAGCTCCCGAGCAGCCGGAGGAAGAGGCCCCTATCATTTCACTGTGAACTGAACCGCGTCTGTCCTTAAATGACACCGCGCGCAGCCGGCTGGAGGCGGAGACGCAGAGCCAAAAGGGTCACGGGCCGTCTAGTCCGCGCCTACACTGTGCAGATGCATGTATTTATACACGACAGCAGCCTTCTACTGCCGGCCCTGGACATTCTTGCCAGCGTAGTTTTCCTTCTAGATGCAAGGATTCGAACGTGGATGCGGCCGCCATTTCTTTTCTAAAACGATAATAAGCTTTTTACCCCCATTTGAACCAGAGCTCCAGTACTTTAGTATGGCACTCCCATAACGTTTGGGGACTTGTGAGATTAAAACGAGAAGGGTTGAATCCACGTCATATGTGACACAATCCCATAATGCCACTCAATAGGCTTTATTTATGAGGCCCTCCCTGCCTATGACATCATAGTGACATCAGAGTACTTCTTCTTATAGAGATATAAAAATGAGGGTTTTTTTAAAACCACAACCTGTTTTTTTGCTGTCTTTATGCTAAGCTAACCAGCTGCTAGCTACATGTGTACGGTACAGATACAGTATGAGAGTGGTTACACCCAGTGTGTGTGTGTGTGTGTGTGCCGAGGGAAATATTAACATGAATAAGATATTCTTGACACTGAACAAGAGAAAATGTTCATGAAAATCGTTGTTGCTCGACCGTCATTGACTTTTAACACCCAGAGCTGTTTGATTTGATCTCCATTGTTGTTTTTTTACTGTCTGCCTTTCACTTAGTGCACATTAAAGCTGCTGGCGTGTGTGCTCGCGGCGCACAAACAAACACTCTGAGCTGTTCGGTAAATTGGCGCCTGTTTGAGCAGCGCGCACCCGTCTATGAATGAATATGCACACGAGTCCATTAGCGTCACCGAGCGACTGAGCATGTGTGCGCAATTTCACGTTCAAGTGTCTTTTAATGATTTGCGTCTGTGTGTGTGTGTGTGTGTGTGTCTGCGGCGCCGTGTTGTTTTTTTTGTTTTTGCATTTGTGTGCATGATGAATGGAGCGATTAAGTAAGTGTGATCTTTGAGTGTGTGTACATTAGCCCGGGTGTGAGTTATTAGCCTCCGTCTGCATCTGCAGTGTGATAAATGTATGGCCAGTGTTACCGTTTGTGTACACACTCGCTCAGGAGTATATCATTCAGCCGACCAAGGAACAAAATGAACCCGCTCTGTGTGTGATTAGCGCGATAGCGCGGGGAGTTTGATGGCCTGTGTGTGTGTGTGTGTGTGTGTGTGTGCTGTATTATCTCTGGTGAGGCGCATGCAGGGGGCCTTGGGGCGACTGTGTGCAGGAGATAAGGCTGATTCATCCGTGTATAAACGTGTGTGTGTGTAAGAGCATGTTTGTTCTTCGGGAAGGCATGTGTATCCTTGTTTGGCCCGTGCACATGCTAGTATTCAAACCAACATGTTAATAAATGCTCATTTGGTGACACACTGTGTAGAGAGGCGGAGTCCCGCCCCTTCCGGGTGAACCGCCGCGCGACGAGGAAACAAATATCTTTTTGATTCCCGTTTGAATTGTACAACGAATTACACGTTTGTCTATATGAAGGCTTTATGAATCAAGAAAAAAAGAGTCCGAACGTAAATATCACAACGAAACCGTCAGGGTGGGTTGCTCAAAGCGACGAAACCCACGGAGAATTATCATCCGACTCCATTTCAGCATCGTTCATTCGATTGTTTCTTTAAATTCACTCTCGCGACTCTCTTTTTGGTCGCAGCGGGAAGCCGTTAGCGACTAGCTGGTGAACACGGTGCAGTGTTCACCAGCTAAATAGCCAGATACTTCCCTCAGGAGTCCATGGAGACGCACCAATCGATCGGCCGCACCGCCACTTGGCCGTATGAGCGTGTCCATTGGTAGAGAGTGAAGCGCGTGCCCGTAACAACGCAGAGGTCAGCTTCAGCTCACGAAACTGAAAAGTTGTGAAAAAGCTGCTTGATAACAAAGTGGATTCAACACCTTGAAAATGCAGAACCACTGATGTAGTAATAGCGTATAGCGGCGCAGCGGCCCGCTCGCTGCCAAGAAAAACCAAAGCAGCACATTGAACGCGTGCCAGCGGCGCTGTATTATTACCTCCATTCCAGCTAATTGCCCGACCAAACAGCGACGCACACGTGCGCGCGCCGGCTTCGACAACCACTCATCATTAGGTGGGCTGCGTGTGTGCCATCCCTGTCGCCAAGACAACCGGGCACCCCAATTTTTGGCTCGGAAACCGTCACACAGTGTGTGTGTGTGTGTGTGTGTGTGTGTGTGTGTGTGTGTGTGTGTGTGTGGTTCTTTTTAATTCATTTGTTTTCCGAGGCACGCAGGTTTAAAAGGGTTTTAACGGTTTGCGGTTGTCGGGGACGAGCGCCGCCGAAGGCCTCGGGCTTCGTTTGTTCTCGGTTCATCCTACACGATCGCCTCACTTGCCTTGAGTGATTCCTGTACTTCCCTGTATATACTTTACGTGTGTGTGTGTGTGTGTGTGTGTGTGTGTGAGTGATCGTGTCTCCGTAACAACCAGACCCTTGCAGGACTGCAGACAAACGTCCCGGTGGTTTTTATCCTCACTTCATTTGCATTGCATATCCTCTGTAGGTCTTTTTATCTTTTAAGACCATTGGGTCTGAGTGCAAGAGAGAGAGAGTGTGTGCTTTGCAAGTATGTGTGTGTGTGTGTGTGTGTGTGGGTGTGCCGTCAGCTAGCAGGAATGCACGGCTACCGCCAAAGCTAAGATGGCTGCCAAGCGCTAAGATGGCTGCCAGGATTCCGCAGAGAGCGACAGCGCGCGCGGGAGAGAAATGGGGGGAAGCAGGGACGGGACGAGGCGCGAGAGGAGACTAGGGAGAAAGACGCCGAGGTGGACTGAGACTGAGGGAAGGAGAGTTGCGAGACAGAGAAGAGAACTCTATCCCCCGTGTGTCTACTGTCCTCTTCTCTTCCTCCAAACCCAGAGTGATGATTTGTCTCTTTTTTTGTTGTCGTTGCATGTGTAGTTTTTTTTTGCTGGCACATCGCTGCCACTAATGCCACCCAAGATTAGAACGCCGATTTGGGCTTAGAGGACGGGTGAGATTCGAGGGGGGGGGGCTCTCTCTCAGGCTAAGGAGGCCGGGCCCAGGACGGCCTTTAAAGCTTCAGCGCTGCGAGGGGTAATTGGCCCGAACGCTGTGTACGATACGACCGTAAAAAGCCTCCTCAAGGCCGCATTACACATCTGAAGAAGAATGGCATCCAGCGGGGGCCAAAGAACGCTAGCCGGAGCAGGTGGCTCTCTGCCCGCCCGCCCTTATAGATGTTAAGGTAAACACACACAGGAGATGCAGATCCAAACAATGCCTATAGAATACACAAGTAACTCTCAACGTCGGAGTCAGCAGCAGGGAAAGATGAGGGTTCCTGGGACGCTTTACGCGGTCAAAGGCCTTCACTAAAACGTGTGTGTGTGTGTGTGTGTGTGTGTGTGTGTGTGTGTGTGTGTGTGTGTGTGTGTGTGTGTGTGTGTGTGTGTTAAAGCCAGAAAAAGGTCTCTAAAAAGAGAATAGTGAACAACAAACAGGAGATGCTCCGTACCACTTGGGAGCAGTGGGCACTTTACCCAACCCACACTGTCTAAGGCCCTTAATTTAAATAGTGTGCGTGTACATTTGAGTGGGTGGGAGTCCCTGAAAGAGAGGTGCAAGTAAGAGAAAAGGTGTGTTTCGAAGCCAATGAACTCTCCAGTGAACCTTTTTCGATTTGCCCTTTTATGACTTTCAACCCGGGCGAATACAAGTATGCGTCTTGAATCTCGGGCCCCGTGTCTGTCTCTCTTCAGTGGGAAGAATGAAAGAAGTGCGCCCTGAAGTGTTCCCTCTGATGCTTACCTGCCCCCTTCACCTTGGGTGGTGTCCAGACGTCCGTCCACCTGACTAAACATCTCTCTCTCTCTCTCTCTGTGTGTCTTTCAGAACATTCAGGACAATCAGACAACTCAAACCAGCAAGGAGACACAGACGTCAAGCCCCCGGCAAATGGTGAGTTTGTCCCGTTTGCGCACGCCTTTTAAAAATGTGTTGACCTACGAACCTATACAGACGCTAACAAACATGTACCTACTGTATACACACACACACACACACACACACACACAACAAGCAGGTCTCTGTATGTGCGAGTGGGTCCCGGCAGAGTTGGGTCTAAGTTTATTATGGTAAGGAGACCCGATAGTACCGTAGCGTGGGGGGGGGGCTGCGCTGGGATTGCGGCGGGCCGCTCATAAATCACACTGACGTTATTGGAAGATGGGAACCACATGGCCGCCGTCGATCGCTGACCTCATGCCGAGTGCTGACACCCCCGCTGCGGTTCTAACCCCGGACGGGGATGGAGCGAAAGGAGAAGGGGAGAGATGGAGAAAAGTGAAGGGAGGAGGGTTGAAAAGAAAAAAGATGGGAGGTGAGGAAGAGGGAAGTGTCGGACGGATGGAGAGAGGGATGAGAAGGAGGAGGAAGGGTGTGGATTTAGACTTCAGTCAACCCCGGAGCTTAGGATGTGCTGCATACACACACCACATAGCACGGGGTATTATGGATGTGGACATTATGGAGCACGGGTAAACAGAGTTAACTCAGGGAGGCTAACGAAACTTCAGCACAGCGCTCACACAAAGTCCTGCAGGACCACAAACGTACCACCGACATTATTTTGAAAGTCAATATTGAGACTGAGGGGTGTGTGCTTTTGTACTTCTACCCTTGTGAGAACGTAGTTTTGTGGGTCATTTTGACAATTCTTTGTTTTGGGAAATTTTAGCTAGCTAGCTAATTTGTAGGTATTCAAAATAGGTTTAAGAAAAGACTTGGGAACAAGTTTAGGTTTGAGATATCTGCCTTCTCTCCAATATAATAAAACTAGACGGCACTCTGCTTGTGGTGCTCGAAGCGCCACTGTCTCGTTCCACGAATCACGACCCGGTTACTCAAGATGATCTACAGACCTTGTTGGGAGCAGTTACATGTAGGAGCAATTCGTTTTTCAACCGAACTACACCGCAAACCGTCACCGTGCAGAAGGAAACATGCATCCAATCATGGACGAGAGGCTCGTGGCAGCGCGAGATCTCAACATATATGGCGTATTCCTGTGCTGAGCTGTAACGTTAGCTAGCTCAGTGGTTTTGTTAGCTCAGGCATTAGTTAGCTCAGTGGTTAGCTAGCTCAGTGGTTTTGTTAGCTCAGGCATTAGTTAGCTCAGTGGTTAGCTAGCTCAGTGGTTTTGTTAGCTCAGGCATTAGTTAGCTCAGTGGTTAGCTAGCTCAGTGGTTTTGTTAGCTCAGGCATTAGTTAGCTCAGTGGTTAGCTAGCTCAGTGGTTTTGTTAGCTCAGGCGTTAGCTAGCTCAGTGGTTTTGTTAGCTCAGTGGTTTTGTTAGCTCAGGCATTAGTTAGCTCAGTGGTTAGTTAGATCAGTGGTTCGTTAGCTCAGTGGTTTTGTTAGCTCAGGTGTTAGTTAGCTCAGTGGTTAGCTAGCTCAGTGGTTTTGTTAGCTCAGTGGTTTTGTTAGCTCAGGCATTAGTTAGCTCAGTGGTTAGTTAGATCAGTGGTTCGTTAGCTCAGTGGTTTTGTTAGCTCAGGTGTTAGTTAGCTCTGTGGTTAGCTAGCTCAGTGGTTTTGTTAGCTCAGTGGTTTTGTTAGCTCAGGCGTTAATTAGCTCAGTGGTTAGTTAGATCTGGGGTTACCTGCGTGAAACTGCTCACAACAGGGTCTGTGGATTATCTTGAGTAACCGGGTCAGGATCTCTGCAAAGAGCCAATCCTGTTGAGTTTTTCAAATGTAGTGCTGTGAGCACCAAAAGCCAAGTGCCTTCTAGTCCCATTATATTGGAGCGAAGGCAGACACCTCTACGAACGATACCTCCATCACTCGGCAACTCACACCAAAACAATCCAGATTGATAAATAGCACTACAGATAAGAGGAAGAATATGTATTTTTATTGATTTTGGGGTGAACCGTTCCTTTTAAATCTGGCTACACAGTTTGCCTGTTTACAAGCTGTCTGAATGTTGTACAGCTCTGATAGAGCCGATGGCCAAAGATGTGAAATTAACACCCAAGTTGTAATAAACCAGAATTTTCCTTTTTAAGTTTTATGTTACAGTATAAAAAAACTAAAACCAGCCTGTTGAATCTTACAGAAAACACATGGTCCCACTGGATGACACCGGCACTGTGTCAAGCTTTTTCCATACATGTGTTTTTCAGCTCCCTCTGCATGTGTATATATGTGTATATATGTGTGTGTGTGTGTGTGTGTGTGTCCTGATCCGTGTCCACATTTTTTTTATGTTTGGTACATGCAGTGCGCTCTCTCACACACTTCTCTCTCCCTCTCTCTTCTTCCCAGGCCACTTGAGTTTCCAGGACTGCTTTGTGACTTCTGGGGTGTGGAACGTAGCCGAGCTGGTCCGCGTGTCGCAGAGTGAGTCACGGTTATAATACCCCCCCCCCCCCCCGTCCGTCCGTCCGTCCCCCGCCCTGTCATTCCTCGTACACTTCAGATGGTCTCTTTCTTGTAACACCTTAACGGTGAAAATCACACATAGCAGCATCCCTCCTACACCAAGTAGTGTTTAAAGCATAAGGCTGGTGTGATTCTGTGTTTTTCATATTGTTATATATGAACAATGAAGTGTTGCCTGTGTTTGCAGAGCCTAATATTTGTAACTTTAAGTATATATTTTTTGACCTGTTGGGTCAAAAACGGGCTGAGGGCCACAGCAGACTGGGGAAGTCAGAAAGCGTTGAGAAATGGCAGGAGCGCCGCTGTTATTTAACATCTTTAAGAGGTTACTCCACAAAATAAAACAAAGACGAGGGCTTTGACCCAGTCTGAAGCTTTCGGTCCGATCGTCAGCAGCAGCCTGGTGGCAGGAAACAAAAGTCACCAAAGTTATTGCGATTCATCCTGAGTGGAGCATGAACACGTTTTTCATTGTTGTCGAGACATTTTACACAAAACTAGCGATGTCCCGATTATCCCGGCCAAAATAATTATGATTCAAGATATTATCCCGATTATAATCGTAATATGCATAGAATATGCACTTAAAATGTATACACTGGAATCACTATAACTTACATTTTGATACAAATATACATACTTTCACTGCGTCACAGACAGCACACAGTGAAAAACAAACAATCTTAAATCATAAGCTCCTTCTGCATAATTAAAAATATTAAATATAAAAATGAAAGTGAGCCTGCTCTTTCTTAATGACATGATAATTCTTGTATTTATTTTTTTTTAAATCAAGCTCGATCTCTCCGTTCTCGACCATGATAGCGAGCCAGACAGCTTTTTCAAGTCACTCCTGTGTGGATAGTCACGATTATCCTGATTATGTAAATTCACCACAATGCACTCTACTGTGAGGGTTTTGATGGCGTTCCGCAATAAAAAATAATCCCATCTCGATAAATGTGAACCTCAGGGTTTTGCTCGAGGATCACAAAAATCACGAGGATACATCGTCTGGGGACCATGAATGCCTGTCATCCACGAGTTGATATGTCAGAGAAAATAAAGTCATCCTGTCTAAGAGCATGTAGTTGCAATTTTTCCTCATATTCTTCTGTATGATGCATGTGTGTGCGTGTGTGTGTGTGTGTGTGTGTGTGTGTGTGTGTGTGTGTGTGTGTGTGCGTGCGTTCCTCAGCTCCGGTGGCAACGGCGACCGGCCCCAACTTCTCCCTGGCTGACCTGGACAGCCCCGGCTACTACAACATCAACCAGGTGACCCTGGGACGGCGCTCCATCACCTCCACCCCCTCCACCAGGTACACACACACACACACACACACACACACACACACACAAACTTAAAATGTACTTCTTTTTTTCTCCTCTACTAATATTCTTCACTTCTCCTATAACCCCTTAACGCTGCCATGTTCTTTATGCTTGCTCTGCTTTTTGATTGTTGTTTCTCTCTTTCTCCCCTTTCTCCCCCTCCTTCACTACTATACCCTCTCGTCCCCTCTCATTTTTTTCCCCCTCCGCCAATCTGTCCATCACTCCGTCTCCGTTTGTGTCTTTTGTCTCCCGTCACTCCCCTCTGTCGTCCTTCTCTCTCTCTCTGCCCATCTCCCGCTGCAGGACTGAAATGGAGCTTTATGCAAGTCTCCCACGGAGGTAGTCGCACTCATTACCGAATGTCTCCCTTGATACTAATGTAACACAGGCCACACACACACACACACACACACGCATGTAGCACAGATATGCACACGAGCGCAAACGCACGGTTAAACATCGTTGGATCGTTGGAGAAACGCGCTCGCAGCCTCCCCTCCATTTTTATCGGCCACAGATGTACGAGTCGGTAGGAATCTGCAAACACGCGCACAAATGAGTTCCAGCGTCGCCGAGCGTGCACGTTTCCGTGCTCGGCTCCGAGCACGCTGGATAAACTCTGGCCTCATGTTTGTCTCGCTGTCTCCAGTTGTGCTGCTTTGTCCCCTTTGGCCAAACCGTAACGAGACAACAAAACATCGAAGGGAAGCTGTGACAATTTAGGGTTTTTTTACGACTTGATTTCATGCAGCCACGCGCCCGACTACGGGGAAGGTCCGCGCCCATACATTGTCCTCGAATGTCCCGCAAATGACATGCGTGCCTTCACTAGAGCCCCGGATACCCGTTGGCGGTGCCTGTTGGTTCCAGTTAGAAACCAGCCTGACATAAGAAAAACAAACACAAATACAAGACATCCCTCTCACTCCTTTGTCTCCCCCTCCTTCGAGAATGAAACCAACCTCCTCCTCTCTTTTTCTCTCTCTCAGCTCCAACAAGCGCAAGTCCATTGACGACAGCGAGATGGAGAGCCCGGTGGACGATGTCTTCTACTCGGGCCGCTCCCCGGCGGCGGGCAGCAGCTCCCAGTCCAGCGGTTGGCCCAATGACGTGGATGCAGGTAGTCCGGCTAACAACCCCCCCATCACACATCCTGCATGCTTTCCAGACACCTTTCCCTGGAGCAGGGCCGAGGTCCACATCATTTCAGATGATCTGATTCTGATTTCTGAAGTGCAATACTCAGATAAAAGAAGACAATAACGCTTCGACGGAGGCTCTCAGCAGCTTTATATTACATTTTAAAGCCCTTGAAAATGTATTTATTTTTCTCAGAAATTAATGAAATAGTTTTGACATTTTGGGAAATATTCTTGTTTCAGCAGCCGCTTCGCACAAAGACTGGAAACGGGGGGAAAACAGTGAGCCCAGTTCTGCCTACCAGCACCTCTATATAACAGTGTTGGGGGCAGCATGTTACAGTCATATATATATATTGTAGCATATTAACAAAGTAATGTAATGCATTTCTAGTAGTATTTTGGTCATATTATTTGCATTTAGTATGCTGTGTAACACGTTAGTTTTATTATTTGTAGTTTTATTTTTTAGCATTTTTTCATTTATCCACTTGGCGCCACTTCCGCCAGTGTGCTACCAGAAAAAAACACTACAAACCATAAACCATAAACCATAAACCATGGACCATGGACCATGGCAAGCCCATACACAGTATGAGGGCAAGCATCCACCGGTTGGTGCTCCTGGTGAAAAAAAACAATGTCAAACACGCAAAAAGTGTAAAACTACACGTGGTATTTCTTGACCGGGTGCAGTAACTTCCTGGAGTCGTTAGTTTTTGTACCGAATTAACAAACAATAAATAACATGTTAGTTGTAGCTTTAGAGATTTAGAGATGCTGGGAGGTAGATTTGATCCCCTTTGGAGGGAGCCAGGCTAGCCCCCCCCCCCCCCCCCCCCCCCCCCATTTCCAGTCTTTATGCTAAGCTAATCTAAACAGTTTGAGTTCAGAAAGAAAAACATCCTTAGCTGTTAACTATTATTATTGCTTGTAGTAACAAGCCGATTGACAACATATGTCTTCAGGGCGTTTATTACAGATGTTTCCAGGTGTTAATTTGACACTAACTGACTTGAAATGGACCAGAAGCCACAGCTCACCTCCTTCCCTCCTCCACGTCCCTTGACCCCCCCCCCCCCCCTCATCATCCCAACTCTCTATCTCACCCTCCTCCATTCACAGCCTCTAGTCACAACATTGTACGCCCCCCCCCCCCAGACCTGTTTGAGGTAGAAGGGCACGACCCAGTTTTACAGCCTTTATTTACATGCAACTTAAAGGGCCAGCGCACCCCAAACTATATTTTCTCTGTTTTCCTAGTTGGCACGCAGATAGTTTTGGTTTTATTTGCAGAGTATAAACTTCTACCACCACCCTAGTACAATGAAAGTGAGGGGAAATATCGCTTGTGGTGAAACGTCAAAACAACATTTGAAAAACTGTCCATCTAGAGACAACATCCCAGAGTCCCAAAATGTCCCGTTTTCTGAGAATCATTTTCATTGGGGACTATTTCCAAACCGTAAAAAAAGACCTGTAAAGTCAGCGGATTATCCTGAGTGGCCTGGACATTGTCTCCCAAACAACGCGGTACTGTAGAGCTTTTCCAGTATTAAGTTTATATACGAGCACCGACCGCACCTCTGTTGTTGTTTGGTGGAGGCGGACACCTCAAAACCTCTGCAAATGAAACCTGAACTATCTGCATGCCTAAAAGGCTGAAGTGACCCATTAATCAGAACACAGACTAAATGCATTTAACTATTTAATCTCTGTGTTTGTTGTCGATGAGAAGAGAGATTAGTTAGTTAGTTCTTATGGCGTTCATTGAGTTTTAACTCCTGGATTGTGTGATGTGATGACAGACACATGCTGTAGATAAAACACAGATCCTCTCAAAAGCTGGATAGACTTTTGTGTTTCATTTTGTTCATTAGACATAAGCTCATTAAAACAACTATGACATTTTCTTGCCATGAATTAGATTTGAAGATTGACAACACTATGTATGGTGACTATGAAGCTACAGCCAGCAACTTGTTAGCTTAGCTTAGCTTAGCATAGCAAAGACTGGAAAACAACTAACCTACGAATTTTTGTACGAATACGAATGAACGATTGATTTGGTGATGGTAAGACTGTCAGGGTAATCAGACGAGTCATGCCTACGCCAGAAGGGGGAGAAAAAACAGGAAGGTGCAATGACATCATGGGCCTGAGTAATGGGCCTCCGGAACATCGGGCGTTCGATTACGGGATAACGGGCTGTAGGACAAATGGGCTTTCGTCCAATGGGCCATTTCTTGGATTATTGAGGTTTCGGAAATAATGGGCCCTCAGAACAACGTCACGGCTTTCTTTACTTCGGACATGGCCAGGCCAGCTGTTTTCCCCTGTTTTCAGTTTTTGTGCCAAGCTAACCAACTTCAGGCTGTAGCTTCATATTTTGCCGTACAGTCATGACAGTGGTATCAATCTTTTCGGCAAAAAAAACAAAAAGAAGCGAGTGAGTTATCTCCCAAACAGCAGAGCAGTCATGAGCTTACAGCATCTTTACCCACCATGATGGGTACCATGTCAAATGTATTTACAATCAACTTCATGTGTAGATCTTGGGTTCAGTATTCTGCTAAAGTTTTCATGTATTCTCTCATTTCTAACCGTCACTCCCAACCACATGCTGCCATTTTAATACCGCCAACTGTAATGATGTAACTATTTTATAGACACTTGCTGCACTCTATAACATGATCCCCTGTTGCCCGTTATTTAACCACCTCTCCCTCTCATTCTTTCCATGTCTGACTCTGTCCCTCCGCCATTGTTAACTCTTCCCTTCTCCCCTGTTTGGCCTTTCAGTGCAACACCATTTGGCCAGTGTGCAGGAGAGGAAGATTAAGCATGAGAGCGATGGAGTGCAGTTTCCTTACCATGGTTAGAACAACATTAAACATTATACTGTGTACATGTATACATGCTCTGCCTTCCGCTCACACCACCCTCAACTTGTGTACATCCTGTCTTGTTTTATCTTCCAAGTCTGTTTGCACTTCCTGTGAGCTGTTCTCCCATTCGTCCTGTCTCTTCTTCTTCTTCTTCTTCTTCTTCTTCTTCTTGTCTTGTGTCTTGTTCTCTGGCTCCGCTGGCCGCTGGGTGTGGTTGTGTTCCTGCCAGATGTCTGCTGTTGTCCGTTGCGGGTTGACCAAAGCCTTTTGGTAGCCCAGTAGCTCCATAACATCCACCGCCTGTCTGCCTCAAAGACGCTGTTGTAAAATCTGTGGAGAGAAATCCGATATCTCTGGTGCATCCAGAACAAGAAAACAACACACTTTTATGTCTGACAAACAATCCACTGTGTTTTCAATGTGTAATTATGTGCATTATCATGTCCACCGAAAACCACATTGTTGTCCCACACCACATGCATTCAAACAGTTTCTCCAAGGCGGTGTGAATTTGTCAGCAACATTCGGCTAAGTGCTCTGGGTGTTGCCATGTTGTTGTCGAGCCCTGAGAGAGAAAGTGATGAAAGACACAGAGGAGGGTGTGTGTGTGTGTGTGTGTGTGTGTGTGTGTGTGTGAGAGAGAGAATGAGGGTTTTGTCGAGTTGCGAGCGTTAGCCGCGACACGCTGCCGGTTGTTTGGACGGAGCCGCTGAGTGGCGTCCCACCTGCCGTGGGCCTGACTCACCTGAACCGTCTCTTTTCAAAAGGACGCCTTCGAGGAAAAGAAATACCAACACACGACCCAAACAAACACGACTGAAGGCCCTCAGGTGTGTCATCAACGCACGAGGCGCCTTCTGTCTCCGAGACATGCTTACTCACTGGCAACGCTGGTTTACAAACGGCACGCTCACACACACACACACACACACACACACAATTACACTTCAGCGCTCTCTCTCTCTCTCTCTCTCTCTGATTTACATTCGCACACACTCTCTCGCAATCTGGAGAGGAGCGGCGTTCCGCTCCAGATGGCGCCTCCATGTGTCTACAGCGAAAGGGAGCTACTGGGTTACAGCAGACATCTGTTCCGGTGATGGTGGCGGTGGTGTTGGGAGCGAGAGATGAGGAGATGGAGAGGAGGGGAGGGGGGGGGGGGGGAAGGAAGGAAGGAGGGAGGGGGGGGGAGGCCTCCTGCCCGCTCCGGAGGTGATCTTCTACCTGAACGGAAAAGCTCCGAAGGTATCGCAGGTGATCATGTAATTCCATCATCAGGTCCGCCGTCTCCCGCTCCGCTCTGCTCCGTCCTCTCTCCTCCTGCCTGCTTGCTCCTGCTGCTCAGGGATGGGGAACCCCGCTGTGGGGGGGGGGGATATTGACGGAGAATTACAGCTAATTATTTGGTGTTGTGGGCTTAAGAACTGTGGTGTGTGTGTGTGTGCGGTTGCGGTGCTGCTAAGGTGTCCTCGCTCTTACCTCGGTGTTTACGAGCGCTAACGATGTGTGAGGCAGTTAATGAGGGACACGGCTCTGTTCACGTACATTGTTTTTGCCTCACCTGAATGACGAGTGTGTGAGCTTTTTGCTCTCTCTCTCTCTCTCTCTTCAGTGTGTGTGTGTGTGTGTGTGTGTGTTGGTGCACATGCTACCGGACCAGTTCTCTGACGGTTAAGGGGGGAGGGAGGTGGGGCTTGTGTGGTCGCCAGCTTGTTAGCACAGCAAGACTAGAGGGTCATGGGAACAATTGGCCGCCAGTCTGCTTGCGCCGTGTGCCAGGAGCAGGACATAGAAATAATTTAGAAACAAACAACTGTGAGTGTGAGTGTGTGTGTGTGGACGTGGACTCTCTCTTACACACACACACAGATTAAGGGAGAGATCAGAGTAACTTCTGTTAGCTCTATCAGACAAAGCTTTCATTGGGCATCTGGGCCTCGTTTGCCGAGACGCAACGCAGCACCAGATACGTCGGCGGAGACGCGGGCTAATGAGGGGGAGATCGCAGAGACTGAAAAACAATATGTATAATTTAAAGGCTGTTGTATGCATAATAAGCCGGTCGTAATTGAACTTGCGTGGCGGCTGGCACGCGGTCTTCCCTGTGCGTACCACAGAGGGAAGCGGAGCGTGTTTCGGGTTCAGCTCGTCTGTTTTTAACAGTCTCGAGTGAGGGAAGGAAGTCCAAGTGAACAGTTGTAAGTGATTTTTAACCCCGGCTCTCAGCTCCACGTGCCATAAATAGTGAGATAGCACTGTGTCTCGTTCAGACTGCCACTCCAATCTGGGTTTTTTTGTGGGGGGGGGGGGGGGGGGGGGGCACATACAAATGGAATCCAGATTGATTTTAGAAAGTCTGGAGGTTTGGTCTCACGTTTAGATCGGATTTCAAAGTGTCTTTTTTGCGTCACTTGCGAGCAGAATCCATCGTGCTGCTAGCAGAGCGCTGTGGAGGAGGACAGTAGACCAGGACCAGGACCTCTGGTTACTTACCAATAACAGTGCAGACCGTCCGTCTTAAAGATCTGGTTTGAGGAACAAATCTGATTTGCCTGAAGTCCGAACGAAGCCGAAGCTCGTGAGATAGCTTAACATTACTTTATCCTAAAGAAGTCACAGCTGTTGTCCGGTCCTACTAACGACACGTTACTGCGCGCCTCAGGAATGAGATGCTCCACGAGTAACGGTACTCCGTAGTACGATTTTGTGGTACTCGTCTTGATCATTTCTATTTTATCAATCAAAAACCTGTAGAGCACATTGTAACACAACAAAGGCCCAAAGTGCTGCACAGAGTCATTCTGCTTCATACTTCAACTCCACCACATCTCAGAAGCTAATAAGCTAATATTGCCGTGCGATTGGTTTGTTGTATATCACCCGGCAACCCAATCGTAAACGAACTATCATTGCCAGATGGATGACAAGCCTACGCTTCTAACGTCCTGCTGACTGAAGCAACGGATTATTCTCTTTCTCTTTCTGGAAACTTTTCACGCACCCTTTGTTAAGAGTGTTCATCTGTTCTTCTACGGCACTTTTTGTTCATTTTTGTCGACTCGGCCGTTTGAACAATGAAAGCCTTCTTCTCCTCTCGCTGGTTCTAAAGCATCTTGTGCCCTTCTGTCTTCATAATTCAACCAGTGAATCAAAATGAACCTCACCCTGCTCTCATTGTATCCGCTCCTCCCACCTACGTGCAGGGTCACGTGACGTCGCCTCGCTTGAACATAAGTGGCGGCGGTGCCCACACAACGTCGCACAGCTGCGCCCTCTGAGCATTGTGGGTAAACGGTGATAAAACATTTCCCGGTGTGGCATTAAAGAGAAAGCTTTTCAGAAATCTGCTCTCCGCGACTTTATACGCCTCGCTCGTAAAAATCTATTTCCACGTCTCCTCGGGCCGTGTCGGAATTACCCACGTCTTTATTCGAGTGCGTTTGTTTTATACGTGTGAATATTGTGTCGTTTAGTACTTTATGGGGGCTTTTCGCTCGCCAAGGTTGTTTATCACTGTATTCTTGCAACCAAATGTGGAGCAAGTTTGAGTGAAAAAGCGACGGAGGCCTGCGTGTCCACGGCGACGTGCCTTTTCTCTGCTCTCACTGCCTCGTTATTCGCCTGCTTTATGGATTGCTCTTTCCAGGGTTTTAACTCAGCGTATATTCGACATTGCGGTCCCCGTCGGAGGTCAAATACTCCCTCAAACCCTGAGAAGTCTTAAATTGTGCCTTTGGATCACCATACATCAAAATAAGTTCCCCTCAGTGCCCACCACACGAGGCCTTGATCCCAGGAGAGAGAGCCCTCCTTCCCTCGCTCTGCGGCTCTCACACTGTTGGCCGTGTTTCTGGTCCGCCGGCGAGCCCGCGGCCTGTACTTAGCCGGCCCGCTTTGAACCCAACTGAGGGATGTTTCATGCCGTCCTCCAGCCTCAGCCCGACATTTTTAGACAGAGGGGGGGACACTTTAATGTGTGTGTGTGTGTGTGTGTGTGTGTGTGTGTGTGTGTGTGTGTGTGTGTGTGTGTGTGTGTGTGTGTGTGTCGGCCGGGCCGCCACCGCTCCTCCCGTCGTCTTCCTGCCGCTCTCTCCCCGTCCACAGCGCTCTGCTGGCGGTTTGCCCGTCGCTCGCCACCCAGCCTGAACATCTTCTGTGTGTGTGTGTGTGTGTGTGTGTGTGCGTGTGTGTGTGTGTGAGAGAGAGAGTTCAAGCGCTCCTTTATGAAATACTGCACTTCTGAACTTAAGGCAGTAACATAAAATACCCGACTGTCGGATGTGGCACATCAGAGGAGCCACCGATGTGCGTCCTCCTCTGCAGCTCACGCCGGCCTTTGCTTGAAACACGCAGTCGGCCCCCGGAGACGAGGCCCTCCGGGACCCCGTTCATTCTAACGAGGCGTCCCGACAAGCGCGCTTGTTTGAAACGGGCTCCTCTTACATAGTCGCAGTTTTGGGACGAGTCGGACAGTTTGGATCTCAAAGAGGAGGACTATGCTGGGTGTTTTTTCCAGACACTTCATTGGTGACCGTAGTTGGACCCGCCATTGCATTCCCCAGCTCTCCTCTCTCTTTCTCTCTCTCTCTCTCTCTCTCTCTCTCTCTCTCTCTCTCTCTCTCTCTCTCTCTCTCGACACTGTGCCCTCTCCCCACCTCCCTCCCGTCACCTCCCTACGCTCTGAACCCCCCCCCCCCTGCTGCTTCAAAACATGGCCTCTCCCCTGGACCCTTGAACCCCGCTCCCCGCTCCCCCCCCCCCCCTCAATCTGACGGACATGGTACAGCCCAAGCGTTGAGTATTGGACAGATCGTCAGAACCCATCTGTATGTTAAGCCAATCAACAAATCAATGAATGAATCGAGCGATCAATCCATTGATTTCAATCATAATCATTCGATTCTTGCAATCAAATTAAAAAGTGATGAGCTTAATTTTTCTTTTTCTTTTTAAAGAGTAAAGAAGTCGAAGTAAAACAAACTAAACTAAACAAAAAAACAACCACAGGCATGTTTGATTAAAACCTCGTCTCTGTTCTGCCATTTTTGTTGATCCCCTCTTTGCCAGGACTCTCATCGCCTGGTTCTCTTAAGAAGCCGGGGAAATACGATTTCAGCGCCCTGTCCTCCCAGACGAGGTCCCCCCGCATGGCGTTCACCCACCACCCACTGCCAATGCTGGCAGGAGTGAGACCAGGTGAGACCAACCCAGCTCCAGATCCCCCTGATCGCCCCCCCCCCCCCTCCCCAACTCCCCACCCCTTTCTCTCCCCCCCACTCCCACCCTCACCATCTCCTCCTACCCACCCCAAACCACTCCTTCAGGGCCCCGCACCCCCCCCCCCCCACCCCACCCCACCCCCACCCCCCGGCGCAGAGGTGGGAGCAGTGTCTTTGGGAGACGAGAGGGGCTCGTAGGGTGCAGGTCAAGCTGGTGACGGAGCTGCTAGGGAGTCTGGGTGTGGTGTCTTTTCTGGGTCTGTCTGGTGGATGGTTGGTGGTTTCTTCTTCTCTTTAGAGTGGAACAACGGGACCAGAGGGGTCTGCTGCTGCCTATTCTGTCCTTGTGTCTTAATTGCACAAATTTCAGCCGATTGTGAGGCTTTCATGCTCTTATTTTGCTCTTATTGACGTAAATGACACTTGAACCACGTGTCGTTTGCTCACTGGCTCCTGGGTTATCTTGGCATTTTTGTCATTTCTTGTAACTCTTGTAAAAGTTTGCAGAAAATTAAGACCTACTAAGGTAATATCTAAAAGACAAAATAGATAAATACAAATACATACACATTTTTGTCATTGTCTCAAATGCAACAAAACCAACTTCAAATGCAACATTTTGTTTAGATATTTAAATGTGTGTAATTGCAGATAAAAGATTATGAAGTGATGACTGACCAGCATTGTTACATTTTGAATTTTGGTGGAATTTGTCAGTGGAAAAGTTGCAAATGATGTAAATTGTACCACTTTAGTGCCCTACACATACAATTAAAGGGGCATAAGTTTACATGAAGTTCAGTTTAGCGTTCAGTCTGTGTAAACGGCGTTGTGATGTCCTCTTTGGCCCTAAAGAAAGTTATCCAAAGTGAATAAAAAGGTTGTCATTTAGGATCGAGGGGGGGATTAGTGAAAGATGCTCTTGAGTTGCATCATGGGAAACGTAGGATCCAGCTTTTTTTGGAGCTTCATTCACAACCAAACTGAGACTAAAAATCAACATATCTCGGCTCCTCCTGCTTTCTTGAATCGTGAATCCCATCTTTATGGAAGTACGACACCGAAACACTGTGGCCTTAAATCTTGCCGTGGGTTTTTTATGAGGCTGGATTACCAACCAGGCGAAGTGGAGAAACTACATGGGACTCCAGATCTCCAGGTTCACTTTCTTTGTGGCAGTTGGTTTGTGGGTAATTTCATGAATTGCACTTTTGCTTGGGAGTATTTATCAACTGGGCCATAAAGTGGGTCTTGAGGCCCCATCTTATTGAGTCCATGTGTCAGTATCTTGTTTTAAGGTGACACTAATAACAGTTGGTTCTGCTGTATGTGTTGCACGGAGAGTTGGAGGAGCACGACCCAGCCATGGATCTTTCCACTTCACTGATCCCTATCTTCTTTCCCATCTTTTGTTTTTACTGCTTCTTTCCAAATTCTCATTGACTTTCTTTTCCTCACACAGTGTGAACAAATTGATCTCAATGTGGATGAACACATGTTCTTCATTCACACTGGCAATGGTAGAACCAGTGTGAACCCGCTGATCCTCCACCAGGCTGAAACAAGCAGCTCGTGATAACATCAGATATCAAACGGAGCTCCGACAATAAATCACCACTCCTTATTTTATCACCGTGGCACAGATCGAAAAAGGGGGACTTCCTCTTCTTTTTTGCAACGTTCCCGGCTGTGAATTCACCCAGTGGAGGAGCTCACTGGAGATAATTACCCATGTGCTTTAGTTCTGTAGCTCGGCTCCATCAAAGGCTTTAAGCCAGCAAGCAGATGTGAAGCAGTGAGGTTGACCGCCGTGTCGTTAAACCTTCCGTGGTTGTTGACAGACACTATGCCTCTTGAGATGCAGCTACAGCAAAGGCATTCTCCGCACACACCCGTACACATGTTCACGCTGACATGCACACACATACACAATATCAAATCCTTGTTGTGGCCAGCAGTTGTAATTTATACAGTTTTGATTTGTGTCTTTTTACACAAACTCTTAGAGCGCGCAAGCTGGAACTGTTCCCATGGTAGCGTGAAAGTGCCCACCACATCATCAGTGTTGTTGTTTTTCTGGGTGGAAGACGAGATCCCAGAGGATTAAGGAGTTGGCGAGGTGGAGTTGAGGAGTGTGCTAGGGCTTGCCGCTCGCAGTGGTTTTGGTAGGGTTTGTCCCTCCAGGCCACCAGTGAATCACAGGGCTGAACACGTAGTGACGGACAACCACTCATATTTACATCTACACGTAAGGGCAATTTAAAGACCCGAATACATGGAGAAAGCCCACGCAGAATATACAAACTCCACACAGAAAGGCTGACTGTGAGGTGGCAGTGCTACCCACTGCCCTAAGACATCACAATTTTTTACACACATACTGTAGTGAGTCACCTGAACGGTACGTGTTGAGATTGAAATTGTGTGAAAACTAGTTGGAAAGCAAGCAGAGAGGTCTAAAGAGCTAGCTAGAAAATGTGGAGAAATGGCTTGAATAGCAAGTTAAAAGTAAGGGATAAACACTAGAATTAGTTAAAAGTAACGGATAAACAGTTGAAATAGTTAAAAGTAATGGATAAACATTTGAAATAGTTAAAAGTAACGGATAAACAGTAGAAATAGTTAGTTAAAAGTAACGGATAAACAGTTGAAATAGTTAAAAGTAACGGATAAACAGTTGAAATAGTTAGCTAAAAGTAACGGATAAACAGTTGAAATAGTTAGCTAAAAGTAACGGATAAACAGTAGAAATAGTTAGCTAAGTAACGGATAAACAGTTGAAATAGTTAGCTAAAAGTAACGGATAAACAGTTGAAATAGTTAGCTAAAAGTAATGGATAAACAGTAGAAATGGTTAGCTAAAAGTAACGGATAAACAGTTGAAATAGTTAGCTAAAAGTAACGGATAAACAGTAGAAATAGTTAGCTAAGTAACGGATAAACAGTTGAAATAGTTAGCTAAAAGTAACGGATAAACAGTAGAAATGGTTAGCTAAGTAACAGATAAACAGTTGAAATAGTTAGCTAAAAGTAACGGATAAACAGTAGAAATAGTTAGCTAAGTAACGGATAAACAGTTGAAATAGTTAGCTAAAAGTAACGGATAAACAGTTGAAATAGTTAGCTAAAAGTAACGGATAAACAGTAGAAATGGTTAGCTAAAAGTAACGGATAAACAGTTGAAATAGTTAGCTAAAAGTAACGGATAAACAGTTGAAATAGTTAGCTAAAAGTAACGGATAAACAGTAGAAATAGTTAGCTAAGTAACGGATAAACAGTTGAAATAGTTAGCTAAAAGTAACGGATAAACAGTTGAAATAGTTAGTTAAAAGTAACGGATAAACAGTTGAAATAGTTAGCTAAAAGTAACGGATAAACAGTTGAAATAGTTAGCTAAAAGTAACGGATAAACAGTAGAAATAGTTAGCTAAAAGTAACAGATAAACAGTTGAAATAGTTAGTTAAAAGTAACGGATAAACTGTAGAAATAGTTAGCTAAAAGTAACGGATAAACAGTAGAAATAGTTAGCTAAAAGTAACGGATAAACAGTAGAAATAGTTAGCTAAATGTAACGGATAAACAGTTGAAATAGTTAGTTAAAAGTAACGGATAAACAGTAGAAATAGTTAGTTAAAAGTAACGGATAAACAGTTGAAATAGTTAGTTAAAAGTAACGGATAAACAGGTGAAATAGTTAGCTAAAAGTAACGGATGGAATAATTATCAAACATTTTTGTTTTTTATACAGTATAATCAGTAGTATTAAATAACATCCAGTTTCAGATCAATTAAAATGAACACATTTGGAAAACAGTGGGTGGTGTTGACGAAAGGGTATTGGAGTTCATCTGACAGGGCTGTGGGGGTACAACAGACAAAAACGGTTGGGATCCTCTACTCTAGGGGGAGAGCAAAGTAGGTAGGGGGTGTAGGGATTCCCTTTTATCCTGTCTCCCCCCCACCACCCCATCCCAACCCCAACCTGCCCCCATACCCCCAGTGTGTTTGGCCTTCACCCAGTCTCTAATGGGATTAGTAGGGGACTAATAGAAGCAGGGAGACGGCTCCACTGGGGGAGCAGGCAGCCTGGCATGGGAGTAAGGTGTTGCTGGGCTCAGAGGCATAGGCCCTTGTCTGGGGGGTAATGCAACGGGGGTTGGCACTCTCACGAAGTACACTCACACACACAATGTATAAGAACCAAAGAGTGTTGGCAGCCCAACATGGGCAGCTGGGGGGCCTGACATTGGACGGGGTGGGTGTCAGGCTGGCACAGCAAAGAGGAGAACAGGCTTCTAATACAAATCAAGGAGATTTAGTGATGGATATAGGTCTGACAGAGAGGGCTTTGTGTTTGGTCGTTGGGCTCAACCGACTGCTCCCTTCTCACGCCTCGCACATATATGCAGCTCTGTTCGGTGCAAATTCCTCTATTTTCCTCTCTTGTAAAGCAAAAAGAAAGGGAATGCTTTTTTCCCCCATAAGCTTATTAGCCGCCTAATGCTGATAAGTTTTGCATCCCTACACCTGTCGTGTACAAACGCACACACACACACATATATATATATATATATATATCTACAGATATGAGGCTTCAAAGCGTATTTACAGAAAAGCATCATTTTAGATATATACGGTGTGAACGTACAGATTAGTTCTGTCATAGAAACAAAATGTGTCAGATGACAAACGGCTTTACCGTCTGGTTGCCAAATTGCATCAACGCCGATGAATCACACCCTCAAAAACGGCACACAGGCGTGCAGGCATTAAGACCGGCTAATTTAAGACGGCGCTCAGTGATCTCTTTGTGCTCTCTCTATCCGCAAGCTGCTTCGGGGATCTGGTCATCAAAATATGGCGCTCGCGTCGATCGAATTTGTACGCATTCGAGTGCGTGCAGTGTGAACGGGGTTGACTTGCTATGTAGTCTCTGTGATTGTGCACATATGAATGCAGTGTGTGTGTGTGTGTGTGTGTGTGTGTGTGTTAATCTCCTCCATAAAGCTGTATAGATTTATTGGAGTGATAAAACGTTAAAACGTTATGAGCAATGCCCCACAATAGCTATTAACTTGAAATCAACTTCTCTTGGAAAAACAACATTCCTCTCATGTTCGACATTTTGAAACCAGATTTGTACTTGACCGTTTCCAGTTGTGATGTGATGTGGTTTGCTTTCATTCGTTAATCACTCAACACATCTCTCTCCCATCTGTAAGAATTTGTAGGACTTCAGTTGTCGGCGTCCTCCTCTCGCTCTCAGCATCCTTCTCCGCTTGTGTCCCTCTAACAGAAATGTCTCTGTTGGCAGGGAGTCCCCGTGCTTCAGCCTCGGCCTTGCACTTCCCGTCTCCCTCCATCATCCAGCAGTCTAGCCCCTACTTCACCCACCCAACCATCCGCTACCACCACCACCCTGGACAGGACCCCCTGAAGGAATTTGTGCAGTTCGTCTGCGCCGATGGCTCGGGGCAGGCCGCCGGACAGGTAAGGCTTACCGCCAGAGAGGGGGAGCTACTATCGCTTTAGAAATGTGCCGTTTATGCAGACACTGCAGGCGTGCGATAGTATTGCAGGGTTCTTCTCGTAGTGATGGTGTATGAAACGTTAGCAGTTATAAAAGTAGAAAAATAAAGAAGTATATTCGAGGGAAAATATGGGTATGGAAGGAAAAACAAGCCACAGTAGTGATTATAATTTCCATCAGCAACTGTTGACCAAATTGAACAACAATTGTATTTATAGCATTTAAATATTTTACTTTGACTTCAAATTTTAAATTTCAAAGAATTTCTTTTCTGGTTTACAAATTTATAAAATTCCAGTGTCCAATATTAAGTTTTTAAATTTTTTGGTTCTTGAATCATGTGACCTGATCGGTTCCTTCAGGTCTGATTGATCCTCCGTAGTTTGAGTCTTTTATTTCGAATGATGGTTTGTGAATGTAACAAATCTCATTTAAAGCGACCTCATTTTTAGATCAGAATTTGACTGAATTGAATTTGAGATGAGTCAATAGAGTTTTAGAATGTTAGGCGCTTACATCTTCTGAATTTGAAACCCTTAGAAAAAACTTGAAATCTAATTTTTTAATTGTATAACTTCAAAGTAATAAAAAATCTGTCTAAATCTTCCGTCTAAAAAATTTTGTTACGGGGAATTTAAACAACAAAACAGATGAATTCCAAAGTAGAAATATTCCAATGCTATTGGTTCTTAATTATAAAAATTGTAATTTGTCATTTAATTTTGCTTCCGTAGATGTGCCTATTTGTAGAAGTCTCACTCTGAAAGTCTAACATTGTACAGAGCAGGTGATTGCTATAATTATATGAATGTCATTACTTTTAGTGCCCACGGTGCATTACAAGGCTTCTTATACGATGTAGAGCGATGCACAGAACTACACTAGTGAACACACCAGACATCTGTTTACTCCACAAATCTCTGTATTGTCTTGTCAATGTCCATTTTGCCGTTTGCTGTTTCAGACCCCGACGTTCCTCCCCCCCCCCCCCCCCCCCCCCCTTCTTTGATTTAATTTGTTTTGCTCCACCCAACCCCTCAGAAGTTACAACCATCAGCACGAGAGTGAATCGTTCACGGCACACCTCAGTCAAGCATCCCCGCCCTGTGTTGTGTCATCGTGTTTCTGTTTCCATCTCTAGCCTTTAACGGTTTTATTAGTTGGAGTTTTGGTTGTTTGGTGCTGGTATCGTTGGTGGTGTTGTGCTTGTGTAGACGAGTTATTCTCCCATGGTTTTGATTTCTTGCCATCTTCTGGAACGAACCCAGTCAATATTTTTGCTCACCTCCCCCCCCCCCCCCTCCCTCCACCCACCACGGACCCACACCCCCAGTGGAACCGCTCACCTCAAGCTCCGGCTTCCACTCCTGTGGTGATTATTATGTTTTCACCCCTCCATAAAAAGATGCCGTCCACATACATCATCCCTTTGGTTGTTGTCTCCCACCACCTCCTCTCCCTCCTTCCACCATCGCCTCCCCCCCACCACCCCACCCCTCCGTCATGGATATTTTTTTGGACCCGGCCTCCCGAGCTGCGTCCTCTTTTTTTCATTCCGTGTCTGCGGATTGTCGCATGTCGCCCTCCTGACCCTGTTTGTGTTGTCTGCAGCCAAACGGGAGCGGCCAGAGCAAAATGCCGGGCTCCTTCTTGCTGCCTCCACCTCCCCCAGTGGCCCGCCCAGTGCCCCTCCCTATGCCCGACTCTAAACCCAACAGCACGCCCCCTGACGGCGGACTCTCCTCGCCCGCATCTCCGTGTAAGTGACCCCGCAGAGACCGTTCTCAAAAAAACAAAACCAACAACAAACAAACAAACGAAAAAAAAATCTGAACCCTCCAACCCTCTCCAGTGAAAAGAGACCCCCTGCCATTGTTCTTCCTCCGACTCCGTGCCACCATTGTTCCTGTGTATCCAACATCTCACCTCCGTTAACCCTTTGGAAGGCTATGGAAGCCAGCGCAGGACATACTGCGGAGCTGAGAGTAGATCCAGGCCACCAGAGGTCTGGTTAGACACGTCTTTCATAAAGGACTCCCGTGGTGTTCATCAGGGTTCTGCATTAGGCCCCCGTCGGTTTTGAGCGGCGCTACGTGTTGAGCCCACCCTGCAGTGTGGAAACCGCATCTCCAGCCCAGTTCTTCTCCTCCTTCTCCTAAATCCTCCTCTCTTCCCTCGACAGACTCATTAGCAAACCGAGAAATTTGGGAGATTATTTATTGATTCTTCCGGGTGACGAGCACAAATTTAGGGCAGTTAATTTAAATGGACTCCAAAACATTCTGGGAGGAATTCGGACATTGGTGGAAAGAGAATGTAGTCGTACTGGTTTCTGGTTGAGCTGGTTTTAGTCTCTTGGTGGGATTTTTTTATTTTTAATTTAATTCTTTGCTTGGTGATTGTTAAGGTGTGTTTTAAGGTGAAGGGGTGTCAGTCCAGCCGTGGTACACTTGTCTTCCTCACCTGTGATAGGAGGGGCACTGGATGGAGCACTTTTCTTTTGTTTCTTTTAGCTTTCCTTCAAATTTAGTGTTTGCATTTTACCCCCCCAGTCAGCGTCTCAGTCTTTTTTATGTCTTATGTATGTTATTCCAATTCTTAGAAACACGTGGATGTATACTGTATATGTCCATACACATAAAATCTCCAAATGATCTCTCACTCTGTCTCTCTCCCCCTTGTCCTCCCTCCCTCCCCTCCCG